>JAQIXS010000732.1:0-39696 GCA_034700785.1 Rossiulus vilnensis | reverse complement strand
ACAGTCCAACTTAAGTCTGTATTAATCAAATCTGGAAATATTATTTATATAGGCAATAAAAAAGACAACGCATGATTCTTCAAATTCCAAGCAATTTTTTAAGATAAGCATTTATATAGAAGCTACATTTAATATAGCATGACAGATGCAGTTTCATTTGATATTCTGCGGACCATAATTTTTGCGTTTTTATGGTGAACGCACTGAAATGTTTATCAAAAAGCTATATGAGCGCGTTGAATTATTGCCTGTGAAAGTAAGTTAAATAAATATATGCTGCTTTAATGTGGACTTTTCTCTCCGCCAGAATATATTTGTCAAGCCAGGCTAATAGTTGAGTTGGTTTGTAATGGATCTTTAAATATTTTCTTCAGCCATCGTTTGGAAATTCACCATTCAGAATAGAGTTCATCTTATTTAAATAGGCGGTTACATTACGTTTTATAGGTGGAGTCATTGCGTTGTCTAAGTTCAGAGCATCCATAATATGATTCTTAATTTATCGCATTGTTTCTAAGAAAATGACATCTACCAACCTTCTGTTTACTAGGATTTCAATTACAAATTTTGCCTCTTACTTGGTTTTATGTCAACAATTTAGAATTGCAGATAAATACTGACAAATAAGATCTATGGTTTCAAACAGCAATTTGCGAATACTGTTAGTTTTTCAACAAAATAATGGCAAAGAAATTCTATCTGACATGATTTACATGTATGTGCATGTGTTTCAAGGCACAAAAAACCCATTAAACATGAATAAAAAAAATCGGCTTGTGGTGACCTTTTCTTAAGGAAATTCTATTCCTCAATGGCTATTTCGTTAAGCACAGGGGTACCAGTAGGTTTGGTATTTCTTCGAGATTAAATTACATAAAATCCTTCATTTCGCATCAATATACATTTAAGTTAACAATGTCAAATAATTGACCTGTTTTTGCATGGGAAAATTTGAATGCTGAATTTTGAACATTAAACCCTCAAAATGTGTAGGCCTTGGTGTAAAATTTAATATTTCCGTAGCTTGAAAAATATTTATTTTGTTATATTTTCCAAGCTTTGACTACATGCTCTGAGTATAATGCAACATCATTAATCTAAACGAAGCAAAATTTATCGAATACAGTACATGCATTAAAATGCGGAACGATAAGGCCTGGAAAGTTGGCTGTAAATCAAGATGCTGTATAACGAAACATGTTTTACATACAAACCTATATACATTACATAAGATACAATCTCATTTAAAGATTCTACAGTGAACCACATCCTTTCATGGGTTTCATATATTTGTGATAGAAAAGACATGTTTAGAAAATACAAGCGTCATTAATTTTGGCCGTATAATGAAACGTTATATGCCGTAAAATGAAACGGACATAAAATATAAAGGCGAATATAGCGAATTGTCTTATAAAGAGCGGCTGCATAGGAAGGTATGAGTGCATAGTGCGACAAAGAAAATCGTACAACGAGTTTTTAACTCATTTTATCAACATATATAATTGATTTATGTTGAGAACTAAATTCATGAAATGAATAATGTAGAAATAAATTATAGAATCACATATAAAGCAGTTGCATAAAATGTGTACATGTTAAAGGTATGCACGACAGGTTTTAACATACACTCATTCCTCGTTTAGCGGCTTAGATAGATTCCTAGAAAGTTGACTGTGAAGTGAAATATCATATAGGCTAACGAAACAAGTTTTACATAAGGCTTATATAAATTACATAGGATACGTTCAAAATCTCATTAAAAAGTTAGACAATCGTTTAATGTGTTGGCTAGAAATGTATAGTGCATACATTTCAATTTCATTTTATATTAAACCATTACATAATTTTAAAGAAGTAAGACAAAATTGAAAAATAAAAATACTTATAACAAAATATTTGAATAGTGTGCAGGATTTGCATGACAAGACTGCCGTCACTGGTCTTAGCTGAAGTTACCTCTTAAATGACAAATTTACTTAAACCCAGCAGAAATATGATCAAGTTTGAGTTGCCCATACCTATAAAAAACAGGATACCAGGATTTAATTACCTAAATGCTTCCATAAGCCTCAACGACATATGCACTTTCATGATTATTGTTAGAAAATATCCGTTTTCATTGCGTTTGGCCGTATAACGAAACACTGCAGATCGTAAAATGAAATACGTAACCTATAGGTTACGTATTTCATTTATATTACGAAAGAATATTATGAAAGAAAAAGGCCGGAAAAGCGAAAAGCCGTATAAAGAGCGGTTGTATAGCGAGGTATGAGCTACTTACTTACAGATTGCATATAAACATATGAAAGCCAAACAGAACACGATTCCATGAATACTTTCTAGTTATTTACAAATGGCATGTTTGAAATGTCGAGTAGACCGATACACGATCGTATTTAATTGGATGAATACTGTATGTTCTGTATTCTACATGCCACAGTAGTTTAATAATTTCTATTTAGTGCCGTTCATGCATGAGCTTAATAATAACATTAATGAGTTTATGACGTTTTGATTCTCTATAGCACTATTTAGACGCTGGTCTCCAACGGAAGGCGGGGTTAAGGAACAGCGATGGAATAATGAATGAGCAAGTCTCGAAAATGACTCATACAATGTTAGCAGACAACAAAAACTTGGCAAAAATGTATAGGACAATTTCATTTTGAGATGTTCATGGTGTTAATGCGTGATATGTGAACTGGGAATAATATAAAATTCAGGGTGTACAATATCCTGACTTTAGCGAAAATTCTACGTGCTGTTTGTCCTTAAAGAGTGGCATTGCAGTCGTAAAATGCATGAAAGACTATAAACGACTGCCCTTTTCAGGATCAGGATTTTAACCGGACCCTTCGTAGAAATATAAAATGCAAATTACGTTTTAAAAAAACGAGTTTTAACTCAATAATACTTACATTTTTTTAATAATCACGTTTTCAATTACATGTATATCAAAAACTGAACGATTACAACAAACACATTTACGGTTAACCGTAAGACTGTATGCTTGTTAAGCTGTTCTGGAATTAAGCTGACTAATCCACCTTTACCATATCCTGACAAATTCAGTCAAATTAGTACGCAAAACTAGTAGAGTAACAGACTTCTTCTAAACACCTTGAATTAATTTCTGATGAGGGTCTCATGTTGTCTTAAGTAGCTGCTTCTCACACGCTAATGCCGGTACACACCTGAATAGAAAAGCGAGTGAACGCAAGAACAGATAATGCAGATGCGTACATGTAACCTTGGCGCCATACATTACAAGCAGCAGCAAACACTTGAGGCCGAATAAACGCTATACGAAGCAAAACTGCAATCACACGTGAAATCTGTTCCAATTACATATATGTTTGGTCGGATAACTACCTTTAGTTTGTTCAAAACTCGAGTATGCTAGAGTATTGACCAATCAGAGATAATCAGCATACAGATTATGCTTTCCAGTGTAAAGAAAGCCACACCCATGGTGAATGTGAATTCATAAAAGAACAAAAAATATCTGCCAGCAACGAATGCATGGAAACGAGCTGCAGTAATTTATCAACAAATTAAAGTTTTTAGAAGAGCCTCGCAAGTTAGTAGCATTAAATGAAGAAGAATTACATGGAGATGGTGTATATCTTGTTGGGAAAACTATTTGCACCGTGGAAGTTCCTTGCATAAAGGAAATGTTTGTTTTACTTTCAATAGAATTACAAAAAAAGGAATGCAAAATATATAATTAAATTTCGCAATTAAGAATGTCATGTGTTATGGGATTGAAAGGAGTAATCACAAAATATGCTCTTTCGTGCCATTTGTCCATTTGAATCCCCAGTATATTCTAATTTTAAACAGACTATAGTTTCTTTCCTCTCGTGACTTTGTTTGGAACTGAAGCAGACGCCTCGTCTCGCTTTGCCTTGTGTGCCTGGGTGTGCTCGCATTTCACACTCAGATGTGCACTCGATATATACATGTAAGACCCAAACACCTTATTTTATATAAAATAATTAAGTCACCAAGCATTACCATTTATCTATTTGCAAAACCAGTTATAATAATAAATAAGTGCTTTTGCATTTTGATGTTCGGACTACACGTGAACCACAAACAAATAACTGACTGTTGTTAAACTGACCATTTGGTTTCAAATTCCTTTTCTAAAAATGACTATACTGTGATCCATTCTGTGAGTCTTCCCTTCTACTGATTTACACCAGGCAAGCAGCTTGCTACAAGTAGCAGACGATGCTTGCAAACTGATTGAGTGGCAAGCTGTTCGCCACTTGGAGTAATGACTCCTTTGCTTACACGTTGCCAGTGCAGCCTAGGCAGTTGCCCATAATGCAGTGCGGGAACCTGGACAAATGTGTATATTCAGATGTGAATTTCTGAGTTTGTTGTAGTTACAAATAGTACAAATTCGTTTATTTATAAATAGTTATTTACTGTGGTTATATTTCTATTTAGTAAGTCTGGGCCGTCTCACTGTAGCTAATTATAAATTTATTGTGTGGTTTAGTTATCAATTTTGTCTTTAGCATAGCAATTGCAGCTCGAAATGATTAGGAATTTTTGCAGATGTTATTTATTTAGTAAAATTACAGCCATTTTGGTTTCTGAAACGTGCTTATACATGTACATACCGTGTGTCACGCCAACTACTGTCCAACGTTTCTGGTCCGTTATTAGGATGATAGGTTTCTACGTTTCCAGTAATTGGCATACAGCAACTGGCTCTATAAACTGGCCCCGTGTACAGTGGCGCACACAACACCTATTTTTGGGAGGGTGGGAAGCACGAACCTAATTTTTTAAGATTTCTCATGAAATGCCGTAGGCGACAAATTTTTAATTACGAACTTAATACGAAAAATTTCTGAGAAATTTCCCAATTAAAAGAAACGTCTTTGGCGAAAATTTTGCAAATTTGGGTTTCAAATCCGGGATGCTATATTTGCCTCAACATTTTATAAATATTTTCCATTATTAAAAGAAACGCCACAGGCGAAAATTGCTTAAAACTGGATTAGAAATAGCAGTAAAACAAGGCTAATTAAGTAAGAAAATTTAGTTTATCTAGTATGAAATCATGGACAGTTGTGGCCGTCTTGGGGCTGGGAAAGGGGGAGGAGGCGCACGTGTCTCAGTGCGCCACTACCCGTGTAAACCAGTTTTTACATATTTCATGCGCGAAATCAGAAAGGTTTGATCAAATACACCCTATTACGAAATAATGTCTAAGACGCAATGCTTTTGAAGGAAAAGAATGTACTGTACAAAACCTGCTCAACGATGACAAATATTTTGCTGCCTATCCCTTTCGATCCTGTTTCGAGACATTATTTGTATTGGTGTTTTATTCGCTAAGCAATGATAATTAACATTTTCATGAATGTTCTAGGGTTTTTGGGCTTGTTGTACTTTGGTATTTCAGGTAAAATCTTAAAACTAGCCATACATCCAGATCTTGCTGGTCCTTGTACACTGCATAAATAAATCTTCCCTGCAGACTCTTATCGTTTTGGAGCGGAATCGAGCGGAAGCCATCCCTTCCCCGTTTCCTAAATTCGTAAGGCCTTTCCAGAGTCTAATTATCCTAATGTAATCGAAAATGCGCCCAATCAAGACACTGCATAATTAGCTTTGCTAATTAAGCTGGAATATTTGGAGTTTTTGTTGACGAACAGTCACGCTTTGTTTGTATTCAAACGTGTTAATCGTCAATAATTTGAATTAAAGCTTGCCCCTTTTTCCCCTTAGCCCTCTCAAAAATATCGGAGCGGATTTTCTTAATTATACTTTTATTGTTAGCCCATTGATTCGTACTAAGGCTAAATTATCACGTTTTTAATACATGTACGTTGCATGTTGCATCTTATTTATGTATTTAGTATCATTATAATTTCTCTGCTGTTTTTCTATCCCTGCTAATTTCCACGCGAATAATTTATTGAAACATGAATTTCTAATTTTTAGAATTGTTATTTGTTATAATTCAATCGTTTATTGCATAACAAGCTTAAATTAAAGCAGTCGTTTAGAACTCGCTCCTCTACATTAATACGTTAACTTCGTGCTACATATTTCAACCTGTTCTTAATTTCTATTTAGAAACACCCTATTAAATAAGTGCCAACAAACGAATACGTAAATCAATGCTGCATAAATGTTGCTAACATATCTTATTAAACATTTGGATGTATATAGGCATCTATAGAATCATTTTATATTTTCACATCAAATGCATGCATAACATCATTTGGAACATTTTTATAAAAATGAAGTTTTTAGTACGATGTGAACACCTTTCTTCTACGCTTTTCAAAATAAAAATTCACGACTATGCGCAATAATAACAACATGTTGTGATAACATATCGTTATTTTATAATATACTTTTTAAAATATTAATAACACCGTTTATCACATGACATTATTTTACATCCCTTTTGCCAGTTTATGGATTTATAGTTATATCAACGTGCCGTTTACGAAAAATGTTATTTTTCCTTGGTGATTTTCTTTTCCTCTTAGAGCTTGTGTGTATGGGCAGGCGTTGCAACCTATTTTTAAAGAAACTTTGTCTTTTTAAAATCGCACATTAACTTTGCGATCAGCTATTTTGTAAAACTACATATGCAAATCTGCTTGGCCTGGAAATATCTTCTGAATGTTCATGATATATTTTTACGAATGTTATTTACATAGACTACACGTATTTATTTTGAGAACGCCGATGGAGACATTTTTTAAACAACTTATCAGGATTTATGGATTTTAGTCAATATTTCTCAAAAAAAATTCGCTGAAGAATTTAATTAATGTAAAGCTATATGCTCAAACATTTTAAACTCGAGATCACAAAAAAATGTAATCAGCTTCGTGATCAATTAATGTATTCGCGTAGGCCTACTTTTATTTTAACTGACAATAAGGGTCCAATGTTAAAACTATTCTAATATGAATTTATGCAATCATTCATTTTTTGCATAATTAAGATAGAAAATTGGGACAGTATTCTAATGGCAGTAAATAAATGCTGTGTGGGGAATGCCCGCAAATTATGTCAAGTCGAATTTCCAATTTCTTGATACTCCTCCCCCTTTGTAACAATTTATCACAATTCGAATGCTCACTCTACCTGTAACGTAAAAAAATTTCTCGATTTCCTGCAAGCTCTGCCATTTTAAGTTCACGATTTCTTAAAATATTTTGCATAATGTTCTTACGATTTTATCTGTCGAAAACAATATTTACAATGTATTTATAGAAATTCTTCAGTGGAGACTGGAGAAAAAAGACAAGTAAACTAGTGGTTTATTTTCAAACACGAGGAAATAATGTTTTTTATTAATGCTGTTTCTTCATATATATTAATGGATTTACAAGTAAGGTCGTCCAAACTGATTGAATGCAAACGGATGTGTTTATTTGGGTGTTTGTGATGTTATTTGTTTTCCTGTACTCTAGAAACGTGTGCAGTTATGTATTTTGTGCTGCAGGCTGTAGGAACACCTAGTCTAGACTGCAACACAAAACAAATACCACCATAAACACCGAAATCATAACATGTCCATCTAGTAAATTCGAATGAACTTCACTGCAATTCATTGATTTGGACTGGATAAAACAGATTTTGCAACAACACCATAACATTCTTGCAAAAAAAAATAACCAAAACGTTCCCCAAAAACTCTAAAGTTGTGTGCTCTTTAATATAATAACTAGATAAAAATTATAAAATCTGTATTAATGTCACAAAACACAACCTAAAGGCCATCGCCCATTCCCTTTCTAACATTTTGTCACAAATGTTGATATCCCCTACACCTTCTCGTGCGTGACGTAATTTGTGGAAGCTAACGTGCAATGAAATTTAAATCCATACAGGCTTGATAGGACATAATTACCACCTCTCCTGAATGGTTAACATCATCACAAAATTAAATCGCTTGAGTTAAATCGCAAAGTTAGCAGATTTTGACCATTTGGTCCGTTTGATTTTACCACGAAAAAATGTTCCGTTAAGTTCAAAATGGTGCCAATAGATGGCGTTATTGTTCAGCTTGACTCGCTTTCGCACTAAAACCGCACCGGGTTTAAACCAACTAAAGTCACTCCATGTCATCATGGCTATCAGGGGTAAAACTACAAAGGGAATTGAATTATGGATATCAGAGAATGGCAACAACAAGTCCTTGAGGGCAGAAATACTTATTAAAATAATACGGTATAATTTGATAGGTGAGCACGCCTATATATCTCAAAACAACTTCAGAGAATTTAATCTAGCTGGAAAGCTTATTCAATTTTTAAAATTTGTTTTTAATAAAAAGATGTTCCCTAATTCGCATTGTTTAAAAATAAATACAATTTATGAATTCTTTATTGACCTTACTGCTTTATTTTGCTATCTAATTAATTATACAATTATCTCAATTGAATTACTTTCTATCAATTCCTATAACATAAACAATTTACTGAGGTAAACTTTTTTTTAACACTCGAGATTTATGTTGCTAAACGTAACGTTAGATACAGTTTTTTAAAAAAATTACTGCGTCAATCTTTCTATATATTGTGTTATTATTGTTGTTAATTCAATTCAATTCTTTTCAACTCTGTACACTACTTTCAGCAGGGATATGAATTGTGGTAGGGGTGTGACTCATCAACTTAATTTATTCGGCAGTTGCTACTGTATTAGAATGAGCAGATCATCATATCCAAGTTGTATTTATTTTAGCTTAAGGCTGTCCTTTGAAAGAAAATTAAAATGACTAATGACATGCATAAAATAAGATCATTAGTACTGATCCGCATGGGCTGGATCTCCATGTGTGGATTAAAGTGTAAGGTTCTACCACCTTGACTGTTTCGTTTAAAATTCTCTCCTGTAACGTCGTAATTAATTATTTATAAGAAAGAGATCGAATTAAATAGATTGTTCCTTGATTGAGGAGCTGTCAATTTTTTGTATATGTTTCAAGCTCATCTATTTTGATTACAATTATTTGTATTATTTTAATATAAAAAACTATAACCTAGATATTAAAATATGCTAAATTTAGTTATAACTGAGAAAGAAAAAAAGAATTTAAAATTTGTGTCATTGGATGCGAGTTTTATTAAAATTGTACAAGGTTAGTTTAATCATCCAATGTTTGAAAACTGTAACTGTAGACAGAAATACTTGCAAAGAGAGATTTTAGGAAAACAGAGAAATTATAACAACGTCTGTGTGAATTTCAGCCCATTCGGATTCGAACTATTGGTCTAATTTTTTACATGCCATTAAACATTGAATTTTTTTTCAAAGGATAGCCCAAAGCCAACAGAAATTTAGTTTGGTAATGATGATAGTGGCTATCAAAATATATTGATAACCGCTTAATAATAATAATAAATACCGCTCATACCTCCCCCCTCCTCCCACTCCCCCCAACACCCCTACCATGGAAATGGCATACTCTTGCTAGCAGTAAGGTACTGACAATGTGAGTTGAATTGAATCAAGCAAATAATTTAACAAACAGAGTCAACATAGCATGCGATCATGTGACTCATATATTTTAAAAATAGTTTAGCAAATTTGGAGCATTGCAAGCTGCCGATTACTTTTAAATAGCATGATGTGGGTGTCAAGAGTAATTTGCATATTTAAAAAACATTGGAACATGATAATACGTTTGCATCCTTGCATAAACATCCAGACTGTTTTGCTTTATTGAAATTTATTCATACCAGGAGGACAGTGTTTATACATATTGTTAATATTATTAGAATATCGTTATTTGCACTTCTAATCAGTTGTTTCCATTTAATTTTATGTTTATCAACTTTCTGATCATTTAATAGATAACATTTGTCCGACCTGAAAGAAAAATCCAACATGTTAAGTCACATTGTTTCGCTAAAACCTTATTTGTTTTCAAACCATGTTGTGGAAATGTCCCTCATATTACCGTTTTTAAAGTATAAGCTACAAATTTAAATCAACTCTTGTAATAAGATAAATGAATCATGCATTTTTTGAGCATCTATTGGTAAACTGTCAAAACATGAAATCTTTAAAATTTCATAAAAATATCACGATTTCTTTGACATTTTATAAAAATCGTGTTTTAACCTAACAATATTATAACAATAAATGTCACTGGTTTGAAGTAATGTAACATGATTACCACATGATGAAAAAGTGGGTACACGGAAAACAAGCGTAAGATCGCAATGATAACAACCACTAGATTAAGTGGATGTAAAAAACGAGTTTTATTATTTCTAATATCCATGCTATAGCCTATATACAACAGTATTTGTAATAAGATAGTTTTTAACAATTCCGCAGTTAATCTAGGCCACTGAGGGGCTGTTTAAAATTGGTTAGCCGTAAAAAAGCGAATTGCAAGTACATTAATATCATTTCGAAAAACGTTTTCTCACCCCTGTCTAATATGTCGTAATTTCGTTGAGACTACAATTCCAATTGAAAATTTAAAACACTTTTAAATACGAGGGTTGACAATGCTATGAAAAATGTTATCACACAGTATTCCTGTCGTGATACGAGTTTTGTAGTCTTTGAAGAAGTAAACAAACATGCGCAACCGTGCGAACCGCTCAAGATTTTTGGCGCATCGACAGGGTTACCATCACGATTTTCGATTGTATTTTTGAGCATTTCCCTGATACTGAAGTCATGTAACGGAGTTTGGTGAGTTAACCATATTAAGGGGAGATTGTTGGTGGAAGGGGCCAAATCGAACCTGGGACTAGGCTTACGTGTGACTTTTTTATTCCTTGCAAGTCAACCTTTTCTGTCCCGTAAAGGGGGTGGCACTCCCTTCATCCACTTTTTGGTGGACCAAAGTGAGGGTGAGAAAACAGAGGAAAGGGGGGAGAAAGGTCGTGAAAGGCTTGTGTGCGGGTATAAAAAGCCCACCATCTGCATTTTAAAGTAGATCCACCACCCCTACCGACCCTATTGGACAGGATACGTTTTCTCGGTCACAATAGAATCGCTGGGGTTCCCTTCCTTTTTTAGTCTGGTTTGAAACCCAGACAGGGACGACCCTATATCAGGACGCCATTTTTTATAGATTGAAAAAGGGGTCATAGTTTAACCCTAGGAGGAAGTTGACAACCGAGCAGGATCCCAGACACAGACGCAGCCCCAAGCGGTGTGTGTACATGTATATGGCTTACTCGCTGCGTACCGGGTTTAACACCCGGTATGGCTAATAAGCTTACGACATTTGGCAAATAGCCGGTTTTGGCGAATTTTTTACTCAAGAATTCTTTTCTTATTCCTTTTTACTAATAGGGCAAGTTCAAAGACAAGCATGTTTGTGAAAAATGGTGCATATATACTTTATCCTCTAGAACGTAATTAGTTTCATTTGTTTTCACTACTTGTAATTAAGATGAATTATATTTAGGTCTATGCGAAATGTCATCCGGTTTCGTCAATATTTCAAACGTAATTTGATAATTATATTTTTAATTAAACGCGTTAACTGTAGCTGAGAAACACGTTTACTATTAAATGGCCATTATAATATGCGGAATTTGGAAGCAGTTTGGTTATATTCATCAGTAGGCCTAGTTAAAATAGTTATTAGTAAAGCTTCCAATTTAATATGTGAAATGCTCAGTTAAGTCATATAAAAATACGTGTAATAATTATAATAATTAATTTGCGATTACGTATTATGAAGCTATTTACAATTAGACGTGCACGCGTAATAAAGGGAATGAACAGGTCATGTTAAATTTGACAATGATGTTTAGAAAATATTGATAACAATTCAAAGTAACGTGATCCATGTCTTTCATGCAAAAGAGTCGCGATGAACTCATTCTAAATGATCCCCAACTATTGTAAACACATGCTGAATATCAAAATTAACGCTTTATTTATATAAATGGATTGTGTTAAATGTTGATATGCACTCAGCAGAGCAATTCGATGCATTTATGGCTATAAACCAAGTAAGCATGATAGTTGGTGGTCATTGGTAGAATTTATATATATATAGATATACATAACTCGTTTCAACGTTTAGTAATAGTAATTTATTTATGAAAATAACGGAAATGTATTTCCTATACGGAATATTTGGGAGCGTGTTTTTTGTAAATTATCAAGACTAGTTTAGATTTCTTGCCGCTAAGTACTATACATTATCGATAACAACTTTCTTTTGACAGCAAGATCAGCAAGATGAACATTAGCTTAGACTACAATGAGTATTCTTCGTCCTTCCAATCATCTGTAAAAATCTGGGCGGGAAACATTCAAAGTTTCACACGTTTCAAACTTGAAAATTTTTTTTTTTTTAAATCGTATAAGTTGGTTTATTGTATAAATGTAAAAAAATGGGCTTTTTGTGTGTTTTATCCCTCAAATGTTTTACCTGTGGCCCCTCTTTTTATCTGTAATGTATACCCCTGTGGGTAAGAATTGAATGGAGGGTTTTCTAGCTTTTGAGATTTAGTAATTTGGCCGTATTATTTGGACGTAATTTATGATCTTTCCTCCTCCATTTTGTCCTAACACTGAAATTTAATCGGAGATGAAACTGATACAGTCTACACCATTAATACAACTGTTAATAAAACGAATGCAGCAGAAATCATTGGGATCGGAAGCCCAGCATCCCGCAGTTTTCGAGTTGATCAGCTTTCATGAGTAGGTCTGGTTTGAAAACGAGGAGAGAAAGAACTCTTGCACAGTAGTAAAACTGCTTTCTATGAACCCTATGGCGCCATTTACCTGTGAATGGTTTTATAATTCGTCTGTAATTCGTCTATAATACGTCTCATACCACGTCTTAGTATTTCAATGAAGTGTTGATGAGATTATACGTTCATCGCTCTATTTGTCATCACGTTGACAACTTAAATTACAAGTACTGTATTATATGCGTGTATTAATTGTGGATAGGATACATAATTGAAATTAAAATTAAAATTTGTTTTTTGCAGAATTTTTACATTATTGCTTTTCCCCCATTTTCTATTTCCAAGTCAGTTCGAAAAAATTCTCAAGTCTTTGACGTTCTTTATAAGCACTTAATTTATGCACTGAACTACTTACGTACAATTCGTCATGGTATTAAGCATGATTGGTCAAATATAAAAGTATTCTACTTTCGACCGCGTTATTCACTTTTTAATTCAAATGTGCATTAAGAAAAATATTTGAATGTCAATTATTGTTTGAAATGATTAGACGATACTAGTTTACAATTTTAGATATCTAGATACATTTCCATGAGATTATATATAAAATGCATTTCAGCAGTCAATTTCTTTCCTCAGCAATGAAAACCTGTAGGTCCATTATAAAAAATGCAAATTTTGAAAAATAATATTCTGCTGCACCAGCGCAGATTAAAATATCTTTTATCACAAGGTAAAAAGCCTGCTAACATTTCACATGTGAAAATCCAAAAAAAAAATCATTACTGCTACAAAAACAAACGCGCGATTTGCCATTGTATACACTGTAGCTGATAGAGCTTTTTCTTTTCAACTGGTATTATTATACATGTACATTTTGACAAATTCTTAGGATGCAAATTTTACTTTGAATTCCCATGGCATAAAAATCGCTTAAAAAAGTACAATCTTTGAAAAAGTATTCAACAATTTTAGGTTTCTTTTCTTTTCTGTAAACAGTTTCACAGTATAAAAGCAACATTTTTACCTATATTTGAGAATTAAATTCGGCGATATGCTATCAAAATTTATTCTTCTTAGAAAATAGCTGGAAGTATGCATGGATGGCAGCGTGATTTTACTTATACGAGAAATGGATTAACTTCAACATGTATGTATTCCTATAGCTCCTCATTTCATATTCATGTTCACAACCACCCACTTTAAAAAATCCTGCAAAATTATCTGAATTTGCCAAAAACCTTTTAGGATAATGCCTGCACTAGCTATAACCCTTATAAGTCGACACTTTTAAAAGTGCCTACGTATAAAACTTAATTAAGCTTGTGATCGTGTCTTGAATAGAGAAAACGAAGCTTTATTTACACTGGTAACAATAGGATAAACACATCTTTGAAAACGGTTTATTGAAGCGCAATGGCTAAAAATCAGAAAATTATGATACTAATTTAGTTAATTAGTTAGCCATTACTAAACTTTCTGATAGCCTGGTCTGCTTATAAGTTGCTTGTTGGAAACGAAGCCTAGAAATGTTTAAATGTTTCACATCTTCAGATGTTGTCTTATTAGCCTTATTAGAGTTATTAGCATAGAATGAGAAGCAAGCACTTGTTGACGTCTGCAAAGGAAAATAAAAGCACAATGTTATACATGTATGTACAATGATTTGCAAACACAGTTGTAGGACGTTTTATGCATACATCCTTATTGCTATTACCCTCTGTAACCCAATATACCGTATATACATGTATTACATTGAAATATGTCATTTAAAATAAATTTCAATATGTGATATAGCAATTGTAATAATCGACTTGAAGAGTGTCTAGTTTCGGCTCTCACTTATTATTTTAATGCCCACACTCTTGTATGTCAATACAATTTAATAAGGAATATGGAGAAAGTCCATATAATACAATGCACATGATGCTGATAAGCAAGTAGTCATGGTAAGAAGAAAGCATCGTCATTTAGCAATTTCTGACTAATGATGGGTGTCATTCAAATACAGTGTAGTTCAACCGTATTTAAATATTATCAACTGGTGAACATAGTTTTGTGCTACATGCACAATTATAATAGATACTGTATATATATCTATATCTCAAAATAACATTTTTTTTTTCAAATGGACATATTAACACTTTTGTTTTACTTCATCACGTAATTTGAAGGCCTGTTAAAATACATGTAAGCCTATACACGCCCTCTTCTTGTGATATGTAGACTACTGTATATGCAATATTAGTAAATCCGTAAATCTTCCACGTTTCATAACATTTAAAAAAATTGAATATGCAAAAAAATTATTGTAGCATTACATAATAAACAATTAATACATAATTGCATTAATAATTGGAATAAACTTAAAAATAAATGAGTTTAAAAATTGCATTAAACTAATAAATAATTATGAAAGACTTGCAAAAAATCACCATACATTTAAATATTTTTGTCCTCTTTTTGACACGCAACCTGAAAGTTTGATGCTTGTGAGCGATATTTGATAAATAAATGCGTATTCATTGAGTAAATGCACATTTTTATGACAAAGTCGATTTATATTTAACATCCATATTTTCAGCCTTATTAAAGTTTGTATATACATGCAATTCTTGATTACGTTTTATATTTTTACGCAGCCTATTTATAAAGCTTGATTTCTTATCGCTCTAAATAAAATGAGAAACTGTAACATTCGAGTTCCTGTGTGGAAATTCTGTGTAGCATCAAAAGCTAAGACGGGTCAATATCAATTAGATAATTCGCCAAATTGTGTTGCTTTCCATTTGGAAAAGAATAATAGTGGAACCTTTGTATATGTTTCATTATTCTTTCACCTCTATTATAGCTTCATAAATGTAAATCACGTATCCATGTTTATTGATTTATGTCTGGATGTTTCATTATACAGTATTTGACATAACTATACTGTATAGCCCATAAAACCACATTCTTCCATTTTTAATGTAAAAGAACCAACGCATTAATGGGTATCAAATTTTACGAAACAATGTTTAAAAAGCTACTAACTTTAGTTGGTGATAATATTAGGAGGCCCGAGGACGTCCATGAAAAAGTCGACTTTTTACTCCCTTACTTTTTCCTTTAACAATCGAATTAGACGACTACACCATCCCCGTCCCTTGTTTTACTCTTGTCTTATATTTGAAACTATTTAGAACCAAATTTAGGTGTAAATATAGTTGATATCTTTATGAAAAATATCGATTATTTAAAGTTACAATAAACATAAAAATCACATAACAAAAAAAAAAGAAGTCAGAGGATGAGTTCGTACATGTGCAAGTGCAGCAAGAAAATTGTTTTACGCTCAGTTGTTGTGAAATTCGCGCCATTTTGACAACGGATACTAAGTCGTCGTGTGTCCTATTTCATATCAATTAATATGCAGCATACGCGACACTCGACGCTTTTGCTCATTTTCGAAGCTCATTCATGGATGACATTTAATTGGACATACTGATTATTGTTCTCGTGCAAATGTTTACCTCCCATCAGATTTGGCCAGATGTTATCTGTATTTTAAGGTTATGTTGGAGAAACGTTATTTGCGTTGATACGTTTCGATGTTTTAATTACATCGTCATCAGGCGTCTACAACATGAACAATTGACATAATTAGCTCTCATAAATACACTCTTTATCAATACAATACAAATTTGATACAGTATTTGTGTAACATATATAAATGGTAAATAGATTGAAAAACAGTTATTGCAGGTTTCGCCCAAATAACATTGTATTGATAAAGAGTGTATTTATGAGAGCTAATTATGTCAATTGTTAATGTTGTAGACGCCTGATGATGATGTAATTAAAACATCGAAACGTTGCGTATCAGAGCAAACCCCTGGTTTCTCCAATTTGTTAATTCCCCAGCCACATGATGGTGAAGATCAACTTCACAGATATTAAGGTTATGTTGATATTGTAGGTGTTTATTTTTAAAACTCGACGTTGATGTAATCACATTCTTTGTAAAATTGAAAGCAATTATTTTGATGAATTGTATTGTCTAATATTTTCGCAAAAATTTGCATTCGGTTTTTATGAGGAGAAATCTTTCTTTCTATGTACTCTATAGCCCACATTGAAGTTCAAGATTTTAGGTATGATTGTTGACGGTGAAGCTAAAAAACGTCGATGCATATTTTACGTTCTTTGCACGTTTTTTTTAAAGTGAATGTGCTCTGGGCGATATTCATTTGCGGAGATGTTTACGCGCTTAATTTGGTAATGTTTTAAAACAAATGGCGACATGTATATTGGTATTCCAAATGTGTTTGAAATTCGTGCGATGCATATGCCATATCGCCGGTGGAGTCCCATAGCAGGGGCAGAGAATTTAACTAGAAAATACAATCCAGCCAAATCATTTTTCCGCTCACTGAACTTAAACCCCTTATTTGAAACTTGGAAATTGGAGGAAATGAAATTTTTCCTTTTGGCAAACATGAATTTCGGGCACGAGTCTAAATTTTCACTCAGTTATATTTGAAATTCTGTCAATGTATATATATGTTGATTTTTCCTTCTCCCCATAATAATGATAGAAAGCGAGTTGTAGGGGAACTGTTTTTTCTGCCTCTCACCCCTATTGGTTTTTCTAGGTGAGCTTTTCTTGCTTGACAAAGACTTGCCTCTCATCCTTCGTCATTCTGTGTGGTTCGGGCGGTGGCCATCTTGATTTTCCTTCTGTTTTTTTACTCGATTCGTGAAGTTAGGCTTTTTCTGTTTTAAGGACCTGTCAATTTTACTAACAATCATTCTGGCCTAGACAACGTGTTGTGTTACTATAGGGTATAATGACCATTATTTATGCCGGAATCTTATCTCCCATAATCTTACACGAATGCATTTATTTTACTATTCATTCATGCAGAATATACCTTATAGTTGAGCGAATGATGGTCAGTTTCGGCAACCTTTCTTAGACGCTTTCGGAGAAAGATGAGATTATATAATTCATAAATGCATTGCTTAATTTAATACTTCAATAAAAAATTCAGTAATAGACATCTGCACTCATAACAGATAACAGACGACGGCTACAAATTGTTTACAATAAATGCACTTTATTTTTAGAACTTCTCCTGCATAATTAAATACCTTTTATTTTGTATTCTATTTTGCAAGTAAACAATTTAAAACAAACTTTGATATTTACAAACCGCGCTCTTATCGTCGAAATTGTAATAACATATAGTAATACGCTTTTAATTATTTTTCTACATTTATATATGTCACTTTTGTGTCACTAGACAATGTTAACTGATAAAATAAAAACATATAATATATACATTTAACCCTTGCCATGGTGAGGTTTTATTTAAAATTGCTTCATAAACTCTATTTTAATTGGATTAAGATTTTAACTAAAACTCATCCTAATTAGGACTGAATTTATATGAAATCATTATTTTCAATTTGAAAATTTCAATTGCATTAAAATATAATTGAAAATTATGCTAAATAGGCCGCCTACTGCCGCCTAATTACTTAATTGGTAATCCACTTTAATGAAACTGAACATTTTAATTGCATTGCAAATTTAATTATCACTCAATGGCATAGTTTTTTGTTGAAATCCCAGTAATTAGGTTCCTGTCGATATATATCAAATTACTGTGATATTTTATTTTTAAATTCTGAATTTCATCGAAAATTTGATTGACTATGTTTTTAAATGCCTTCGGCCTTCTGCAGATTTCCACTCCAAATTTCATTAATCCATCAGTATGGTATTTGTAAATATTGTGTTAGGTGGCTTTATTACTGTGATTTTCAATACAACTGATTTTGATGAAATTTAAGCGAACTTTTTAATGCAGTTAGGAGTTTGAAATTCATACTTATCCTTTACAAAAGAGCAATGTGCTAAGAATGCACAGCATGAAATCAAAGTTGGAAATGTTTAATTTTTACTATATCATATTTGCTTGTTTGTGGTTCCTTTGCAATTTCGACAGCGTTGTTGGTTAGAGTTCATGAAATTGCAAAACAACGTGTTGCTAATCTACAGCGCTGTAAATAAAGTTTTACGTTTGCATACAAATGAACATAAACACAATTGTTCTTTAATGCATGCACTTAATAATCAAATGATCAAATCCAACTGAGGTGTTCAACAAATGATAAAAAGTGTATTAAAGCGAATGCTCCATTCATTTTCATTCCAATGAAATACATGGCGACGTAACGTTCCATTGGTTTCAGACATGGCGGCAGTATGCGCGATCTATAGCCTTCTCAATGTCTATGGTTACCGCTTCATATGGATGCGCACCATCATTTTTTCCAAATGGAATTTCGGTAAGTTTCAGGTTATCTGTATTTTATTTATATATATTTTAATTGCAATTTAAAGTTGAAACTATGTCGAGATTCATCAAATTTCGATTTGAAATATATATCAATAAAAATATACTCTACGTATACTTTTTAAATATGTCATTTAATTTTCGATGATAAAAACCGTTCCATTTAATTGACTTGTCAGGCTTATTACATAATTTGATATTAAATAAGAAATCCTTATTTCAAAAATAATTCCTCTGTTGAGATTGATTTGCTTTACAGCTTTTTAAAATTACATTGTTCATTTACCACAGTTTCCCCTTTAATTTCTTAAAATTGTCATTTAAAGTGGCGTTGATGAAAGTCGTTGAAATCAGTTGACATGGTTATAACACAACTGAAATATAATTGGAGATTTCATTTTGCTAATGAAATTCGTTTTTGTGCTGTCCTCTTGCAATAAAGGTGTGTTATTTATAGGAACATCAAAAGTGATGATCGGAAAATTACATTTTTAATTTGAAATAATTCTCCTCTTATTTTATAAATAAAAACATATTTAGATAGTTCGACTTTTTACAGTTTAGCTTCTCATGTGAAATGACATGAATGAAGGGTTTTGACTGAAATCTTTAATCAATCATGTTTTCTACTAAATGAGATATTCGAATTTATAATTGTATAACAGAATGATCCTTTCCTAAATTCTCGCTAAAAATCATATACATGTATCTTGTATGAATTGTCCGTAACAATTACAAGTAAAAATCGCATTAGCTGAATATCCATATTGTAGAGGTTTGAACTGAGCTGCTGTTTAAACATAGTCAATTATATTGTGTTATATTTATGGTATAAAATTTCCGTTTATAAATAAATTTCACAAATTAAAAAAATGTGTCAATTTTGCTAAAAACAGGAATTCAGAAAATTAACCTGGTAACGTTTTATAATATATGGAGTCAATTATGGATGCTGGTTCATAATTAAACTTCGTTGTTGACAGTAGTTGAACATTTTTACACCGTAATTGTTTAGATAATTCGGTGTTGGCGATCCTAACACTCAGATTACGCTAGTTTACAGGTTACATTATTCGAATTATATATTCGCAGAACAAGGTGACCCAATGTGTCCCTAACCCACGTTTTTAGGGGATAAAAAATCGCCTTTACACTTCCTCTGTTCGGTTTTGAACTATTTTTTATGTTCTTTCTCCGACCCCACAAAGGCCAGCGCGGGGGGCTTTTGAATGGGGCGGTATTCTAAATTCGCTTAAGAATGAGAGGGTAACCGTAACGTGTTTAAGGAACCATGGGTTAGAAGACCTTAACCCACTGTTCGCTACCCTATTTTTATAGATACCCAGATCCTCCGTCCACCCCTTATTTTTTATCCCAATTTTCTATGCAAGCCATTCTTCTCACCATCCCTTTCCTATTTTTTCTAGAATCTTGGGTCCTAAAATTTTCCCACCTTTGCGTTTTGCATATTGAGGAAATAAAATGGCGATTTAAGATATGAACAGAGCTGTCTGAGAAAGGAATCCAGGGTTTTTGCAGCTTTTGCGGGCTAAAAACTTGTCTTATGACTGATTATGGGATTTCTCCAGGATCTAATGCATAGCGCATGCGCGTCTTCGTTCGTAGGAAGAAAATGGCGACAGAATAGCTTATGATAGAGGGTAAGGGGAGGGAGGGGAACATCCCTAATTGAATGAAATTGTTGTATCCCTCCAGTTCCTAATTGGCTACATGTACATGCGCATATAGGTTGGCTGGTAACTGTGTCCACTTTTCCAGAGATGCAGCTCGCTTTTGAGCGCTTTCATGAAGCAACGAAAATCGATCTGTCCACTCCGTTGTCCAGGGGGTCATTGACCACGCCTGTCAGTGCGCATAAAAATTGAGGTCCTGGTTGGGGTCAGCCTGGATCTAGTCTCCTGCATGTAAGAGCGAAAAAATGTGGTCATGTATTGATTTTTGAAGACGCATTTATAGATTGTCCTCACCTTGGGTGGCGGTGGGAAGACTTTATTGGTTACTTACAGTTCAACCATTGTTACTGTGGGGATTAAGAAGGCAAAGCTTCGGAGCTGACAGCCTGCACGTGACGTCATCACAAGCACTGCTTTCAGAATCGGTTAGAACTAATTCTGCAGAAAATCAGTAGTTTTGTAAACTAAGCTTATGACCAACGAAAGGATACATTTATGTTACAATACAAGATGACATGCCAAGTATACCCTTTATACAGTTTCCAGTTTAAATATTAATCCAGTCCTTCCGAAGCAAACTAAATTTAGCTATTTTAAAACGAAAAAATACTCACAAAACATCTTCCATAAAAGATTTGGACGGTTCAAGATTGTCCAAAAGATGGTCACTTTCGTGAGGATGAAAATATGAGTTAAAAAAATTATTTTAACAAACTAAATAGTAGACGTTTGGGGTAAAGGCGTAAGTAGCCCACTTTTCTTTACATGAATGCAACATTCATGCAATTTATGCATAGTGTACTTCAATATACTTCAATTCAATTCCTTCACATGTGATATGCTATATATTATGAACATTGTTGATTATTGTAAATTCGTTTTAACATGAATGGGTATCAGCAATAGGTGTGTATAAAACGGGAAAACTATTTGCTTTATTAACCTACAACACTATATATGCAGCGTTAACTGCAGCAATTTGATGCATTTTTGCATGCTAGGCCTGTACGTTAGAAAAGTGCAGCAAATTGTTAAAAAAATTGTAGCGATATTTTTAACCAAATTTGCTATATGGCGATGCCTATAACATGCATTTTCATTGACATACATGTATAATACAGTGTAGTTGCTGCAATGACAATTGCACGACATGTTTTTATACGTGTATCATGATGTGAAAACTCGTTCCGTTAGAAAGTAAAATCTTATTCCAACTCCGCACAAAATAGCATGTCTCCAAAACAGCTTTTTACATATGGATGGATAAATACTCGCTCGGGCTAACTTGGTGCACACTCTTGGATCCATTTTTTGTCAGGTCAAATTCAGGCGACGCGACGTGAAAGACATCTTTTGTGTTACGACACGTGTATACAGGTTACACATGATCGGATTTAGGGATGCAGTCTTCTTGTATTCATATTAAACTATTCGTGCAATTTCATCGCCAAAAATCCAAATTGCTGCAGTGCACCTGATGGGCTCATTCTTTTTGTGGTGGAATGTACAGAGAAATTTGCCACGAACGTCTAAGGAAAGGGAAATTGGAGATCGCTTCCATATAGTTTTTTGGCTATTTTCCATGCACTATATTTTTATCGTCATTCTTTGCATGATTTACGTGAAAATCATCATCATCATGATGTCATCTATCGGAGATTTTTTGGCCCGCTCGTAGCATCTTTTCAGTATTTTTATTTCTATATGGGCTTGTCTAGATTGGCTGGAGGCTCCCCAGATAATTTCACTTCGTCTTTTTATCCTCTCGCCCCTTATGTTTCCCCCGCTTCTTAAACGCGCATGAATACATTTTGATCCGAGGAGATTCAGGCTAGCATTTTATATACGTATTTTCATGGGATTCTATTCAATCGCATACACTCGCAATGACAAATTTCTGGAATTTGTTAATACGCCAAATAGTGACGGAAGAATCGGAATTTCTGATATCTACATGTATATAGTAATGAAGTTGCGAGTCGTTACGGTAGTTCCGTATAATTGTTTGAATATTTCTTCGGCGATTCCGTCGTATTTATCGAGTCATTAATCTGGAAAATATCTCATCGTCATCACCTTTATCGCGGCAAAAATATTAAATATTCCATAATAAACATTTCTTTTTTAACGAAACATACGCCGTGTGAGTATTTACCTTAAATATAAAATCTAATTAGTCAGAGTATATCTCATACAGAGTATACATGTATATTGAATTGTCGAGAATTTAGGTTTTCGTGCCCTCTTATCAGAGTAAGGTTATATTGCAAAATCATCTGTACAAATTAGTAATTCCAAAAAAAATAAAAATTCGCCTGAAGAAGAGCAACATCATTGGAATTCGAAACGTCGCGAAAAAAATCCTGGTTGTGTCTTTGAAGTTCCTTTGTTGACTTTAAATGTCATAATATTATACAGGAAGCCGTTTGGAAATTTATAGTGTACATCTCTAGTGTACCACCTGACTTTAGTCGATAGCCTATATATATATTTAAGGGTCCGATTTTGGCCGGTCACTTGGGTGGTCACTATACATTGTATATACATGTACATGATAAAACATTTGCATAGTAAAAGCCGCCATGTTTATTGAATATGACATCGACTCGTTCAAATCAAAGGGTTTGTTTTTCTTTGTCACTGGAATCTTTCGGTTTGCAAAGAGTTGAGAAAAATGTATAGTTTTAAACGTTGTAGTTATCATTACTCGTTAATCCATTTCTAAACTGCACTCCCTGCCACTTACCCTATTTTCATTGATTAGACTAAGTGAATTGTGATCCCTGCTCTATACTGTATATACACGATTGGCTGAAAAAAGTATTGCACTTAAATTAACCGACATGGCGTTATATAGGTAACAATATATTGAAAGTTATTGAAGTTGTCATATTTAAAGCCTAAATTTATATTACCACTATAGCGTCCAAGTCTTGCATCGCGTAACACAATAGAACGATGACCGTGATAAATAATACTTGTACAAAGAGCATACATCAAGTTATAACTGATAATGTTTCCAATCGCAGAGAAAATAGCAATCATGTAATATCGATTTTGGCAACCTTAATTTCTTAGAGAAATCCATATTTCCTTTAATTAAGAAATTTAAGAGGTTGTATATAAACTAGTTGAGTACTTGGCATCAGTAATCTGATAAAACAATGAATTCTTCTATTTTTGTAAGCGGTTCTTATCGTCTTTGTTAGGAAAATCATTTAAATTATTCCATATTTAATTATTCGTACAAATAGCTATTTTGCTACCTTATCTCCTCAAAACCGTTAAACACATACAATATACATGTATGTATGAAATTACAATAGAAAACATTTGTTTTCTATTGTTGCAGGATGAAAGCCTGCTTTGTTTCCAGTGGACGAAATACGCTAATTGAACTTATAATCAGCTGAACCTTAAATCATTCAAACTGCTAAGATTTATAGTCATTGCCCAGTAACATGACCCTGACTAGAACCAACCTTATACATATGCTTAGCTTATGCAACTGGACATCCTTCTTAGAATTTATGCGCTGAACATTTGCCCAACATCTTGAATCATTCTTATCCTTGGTATTCCCTTGTATCCACATCATTTTAAATATTCAAAAATGACAATTCTTTAATGCCAATAAACGAACTTGCCTTTTCTCACGTCCGTCCCCTATAACACAGTATGCCTCATATTTACCCATTCACGTTTTTTTCCCCGTTCTTTTCAATTTTTTCTACCAAAACGTTGAAGACCTACATGTATATCATAACCTACCCCTATACCTTCTGTCGTAACCCTCTTCCCAAAAACTGCACTTTTTCAACTTTCTCCCTAAATTCGCTGCCATATATTATATACGCAAAATTTGGGCAGCCCTCTCATTTTCCCCTTTTCTTTCTTGTTTGCCCTCGTTGCCGGGCCGGTTTCTTTTGGCCCCTACCCTGTCTGGTGGCCCTGAAAGGAGGGGGTTCTCATCGAAATGAGGGTTTGGATTAAAAAACGAGCCAAGGAGAAGTAGGACAAGTCGGGCTCCTTTCCTCATCCGCGATGTCTCAGAAAGCACATTGCTCGGCGATGGGAGATATGCGGTATATACACGTACATGTATATATGTAGATTTTAGTTTTGGCTATATAGACACAGAAAACGTAAGTTTCCCCCATTTTTGGCCACCTCCATTGCCGTTTCTGGTGTGCACCACGTGCTGTGTTTGTTGTTTGCTACTGCACATTGAGATCTGCATAAAAAAAGAAATGCGTCTTCTTGGGAAGCGTGCAATAACAACAACAGCAGCAGCAGCAGCAGCGGTGGCAACCACTGCATGCAGTGCCATCTCAGTGCACTTACCCCAATCGCAACATCCTCGTCAACAGCGCCATTGCTCGCCAGGCGCTGCAGTGGCCGCCATTGATCTCCTTGCAGGGCTGCTGCTCTATGGTCACTCCATGCTATTTTATTGATAGATTTAGGCTTATCTGATATTAAGCCTAATGGTCACTCTGTCCGGCCAAGGGCCAGCCTGCGAAAAGGCTTACGGACTCGACTCGTCGTTCACCGCGATTCCTGAGGATATTTTTCGCCCGTGCCGCTCGAAGTGCATGACGGTTGCCCGCCAATATGGAGAAGATTTTCTCGCTGTTATTTACAAATAATAATAAGATCGGAGCATTTTTTGATATTTGTAAGCTTAGAAAAAGAGAACCATTCACGTTTATTTCGGGGCAAATTCTGGCAAACCTAACATGGAGCTACGCTGTTTGCAGGTGATGTTTCTTTTTTTCTAGTTAAAATATTTTCTAATTTTATGTGCATTTTTGTGCTGTGGTGCTGGCATTTCTTGTCCACTAGGCATACGTTAATTAACGCATGCTTATATATATATATATATATTGCCTGTGCTTTTATGACGACTGGTTTTCTATACCATTGTTTTTCTTCGAAGAATACCTGAGCATTCAGCTCTTTTTGCATCGATATTGTTTGCAGTTATTTTGTATTTCTAGCGTGCTAAATTGATTTAAAGCAAAGTGAAATCAAGTGGCATTTGAACCACAATACAATAACATGGGTTTCGATGATTTTAAAAGAACGTTAGGTTGCTTGCGATTATTTTAAAAAACCTAAGCGTTAACGTCGATTGGTTTTGATTTTGTTGAATATTGTGTGCATTTTCCTGGAACTTGAGCTGTTTATCAATAATTCTTTTAATAGTTGTTTCATAACTATACTTATTTCTTATAAAAATAACAATTGCAAATACTTATTTTATGAAGATTTGATGCATAAAATATTTTATACAATGATGAACATTTATTTTTTATTATCTTTCTTCAAAAGCTGATTATTGCAAATTTATGACATTTAAATAAAATTTGTCGGTATAAACTTGTAGATTTATTGTAACAAAATTATCATTTCCATTGCATTTTAACAATATCAAAATACATTGCCAGAATCTTAAAACTTGTCAGTAACTTTACAACAACTATAATCATCTTTAAATAAATGAATTTATATAACGAAAGCTCCACTTCGTTTTAAATAATTTCACTAAAATAGGTTTTTATGCTACATTTAATAAAAACATACATACATTTTTAACACAGTTACACTTTAATCCAGATTAACACTCGCAAGTGTAATTAGTTGCATTTTTTGTCATTTCTTGCCTTGCGCATTGATGTTTTTCGTCTTAAATAAATTTTACAATGTATAAATAATTTTAGAGAATGCACTGTTTATAATTGTAAGGCACAAATATGCTAATAGCATTATTAAAATATGAATTTCACTACTCTGTTATTCTCGTTGTAAAAGTATATTCAGTTTCTTCAATTTAAGGAATCTAATGGATATCCATGTTGATGATCGACGTTTGTGAGTAAAGGCTTAACTCTTTTCGCTCAAAACATGCTTCATTGTTTAGAATTAATGTTGAAATCAACAATAAAAACAGTAGTTAAAAAATGCTTAGGTGTGAAATTTGTGTATGCATTAAATGTCCTCTAGGAGATTTATTTACGATTTTGCTAGAAAGCATTAATATGTAGAGGTACTTGTATAACTTTAGTTTGTAAAAGGCTTAACATGCAACTGTAACAAGACAATTGAGCATAATTATATGGTATAAGTAAGATATTTATAAATGCTAAAAGTGAATTAATCGTTGAATGGCAATTATGGCGTCACATGTTTGCAACTTACATATATAATTCACGTTAATAAACAAATCGAAATCGAGATAATGGTTATGAACCCTTGATTATATAGACTTATATGAACGGCATCGAATGCAGATGTTGCCTAAATTTTCAAAATTGTAACTGATACATGTATTTATAAGATTTGGATATTGCTGATTAATTGCCTCTTAGAGATCTTAAAGATGCTTCTTCATAGCTGCACAAATTTAACCCTAAATTTGAAATTTGCTCTACATTTTCATAATTTATTCGAATTTCCTTAGCAGAAATTGATATGAAAAGAAATACTAACTAGCATCGTGCTTTAAAATTACAATAATGTATCTTAATAAAATAATGGTAATTAGAAATCAAAACGTGTTACCCATTTTAAGCCTTTTATCTGCGTATTGTTGCTTTGATTATAATTTGGAATCCAATGATAAAACGAGTGTTTTTAAATGAAATTCTATATGAAGAAATACATGTATTACGCGTTACATATAGAATTCGGGATAGACAACATGCAGATATATTTGTTACTCCGTATTATGTCGTACTGAGCAAGTTCAATGTACTGTGAGCGTTGTATGCATATGCAATGGCTGCGTGGGAGTGGCTTGCACGTATATTTAAATTACAAATACATTATGCTGAATAAACATTAATGTTGAAAAACGTTACTGCCTTTTAATTGTTCTCCCTATATCAGTGCTACATATCACCAGCTAATTGAAAAATATTTAAAAAATGCATCGTTTTAAAACCCATGCAACCATCCACATTAAATGTACATATTTGTGTACATAGTGATAAAAACATTCTAAAACCATTGCATCTACATTATACATAATCAATATGCCTTCTTATTTTTCGTCAATAAAAATTTCATAATTATTAATGGAGATCTTTAATATGAAATACTCCAGTTATATATGCACTTTATGGTAAACAACTTTGAAAAGTGCATGTTAGCTTAATTTTATAAAGTATCGCTTTACATATAGGATTTTATATGCATGCATGTGCACGTGCAAGGGTTATATCAGTTTTTTTTTTCAATACTGAATTCATGCATATATGTGTGGTTCCAGCACATATATAGGATATAGGCCTACATATTGATGACACAGAAGAAGTGATAACTATTCGGAGCTAACCTATACATGGTAATAAAAGGGTATCTATCTGTAGGCTATACGATATGTAGCCCAATATCACTATACTATGTAGGCTATTTGCTTAAGATAAATGTAAATTTTGAAAAAAACGCTTTGCTCCCTGTTAATTCCATAAAATTCACAAAATGTATAGTTTAATTAATTTTTGATTTTACCATCAATCACATTATTTAATCATTTAAAAAATTAATATAATTGTATATTAATCTGTATACGTAGGACGCCATATATTACCACTGTTATATTAAAACTGTACATGTTACTTAAGAGTTTCCAATATCACTGTAAGCCATAAAAGTACAAATGCTGTTTGTGATTGATATACTGTAGCCTATTATGTATATTTGCCCTATCACGTTTTTATTTTTCATGAAATGACCGACATTATGCTTTTGAAAAAATTCATACTCATCTGCATGTATGAATATGTTTCTAATATTTTTATTTTTATTATGCGTATAATAGTATTACTTTAAATGTACGAACACATTTAGGCTGATATTGCAACAACAACTCAACCTATAAAATTGAGTTGTTTTGATATGTTATCTATATAAATTAAAATTAATCACTTATACGCACAGAAAAATGTAATACGGCAATCTTTTGACGTTATATATGCATGTATATATGATATGATACGTATGTATGATATATTTGGGGTGCCTTATATTTTGCTTAAAAATGAGCAATTTCAATCTCGCTATTTAAATGATTGCCTCCAACTAATATTTTTCTTTCAAATTCTTTTAGTGGACTCCAATTTTGCTGCGCTTCCTTTTTACCCAAAAACAAAGATTGGCACAAAACATTGCCTTTGTGAATCATTGTACATGGAACAGAAACAGTTTTTTTAACTTAAAAATCTTTAGCAATATGTTTAGTATGAAATCATTATTATTAGAGGAAAGAGAACACAAATGTACCACTTTGTTGGTATTTACACTAAGGAGCTATTATTTGCAATATCAACTCCGTACCTTTTGTAGTTTATTCGTAGAGAAAAAAAATGTAACCGAATTATTGAACTCCTTAAATTCAATTTCATCACTGAAATTCAGTGATGCGCCATATATAAAAGCATTTCTGTAATTTCACACATATATATTTAGACGCTTTAGCTTTGTGCATTTACGATATCATGTCTCGATCGCAAATTGTTTTTAAAACAAATACTAGTATGATATATGGTAAAGAAATTAAATTATAACGCATATAAAATGCCAGAAGGACAAAATGCCAAAATATCAAATTTTAGTTCGTCTTTAATTTCGTCTTATCATATTGTAAATGATTATAAATATGAAATGACTTAACATAACATATATATAATTTCGAGGAGATTCTTGTATATGTTAATGTATGCACCTTCAGCTAGAAAATGCACAATATCATGAAATAAGTAAGCTATATAAATAAGAAATAATTCAAAAACGGGTTTAATTGATGATCGAATTAGTCCTTTCGAAAAATCGATACTTTTATGGTGATTTTTATGGGGGAAAATGCAGTTTTATTTCGCAAATTCCAAATTGCTTAGTACATCAGTGAAATATTTCATTATATTACGGATTCATCAAATTAGCATTATGCAATCTATTTTCATTTTACAATAGTTGCACATGTCTGAATTCAAAGCATGTATTCCTGTTACTGTATCTAATGCAATATTATTTTATGAGACATTCCCGTATAATCTTATGTTTTCTTGTCAACGTCAGCTTTTACAAAAATGGCGTATATATGAAATAAATACACGCTTGTATAAGTGATAATAAAGTGTTTATAGGCTATACAGGATATATCGAATCATATACAATATATATCCCTAGCTTTATGCAATACAATGTATATCACAATATAGTTGAAATTGAAACACCATATTCCGAACAAGTTTATCAAATTACAATTAAAAATCATGTGATCATCTTGTAGCAAACACTGTACACATAAGTTAATGATTATGTTTTTTCTTAAGATTGCGAAAAGACTTGTGAGAAAAGTTCTTTTTTTAATATTTCTAATGAGATATTTAAATCCACTTATATTAGGTCATAACAAACTTAATTAAGTTTTTGAAACCATGGAATTTTCTGTATATGTAGACATGTATAGTTTACTGTGATACGCATATAGCCTACAATTTGGAATTTGGAAAGTACTATTAGCTTTATAAGTGTTCAAGGTAACGTTACCTCAGATATGAATAACAAATCTTTACGATAATTTCATGTATTTGGTATAGCGCCCAAATTAACTTATATCATAGATAAATTAAAAGTTTAGATTCTTTGAAGTAGAATTAGAGATGCTTTGATATTGAAACGATACATGTTTAAGAATATACTTAGGACAAATAAGTGGCATAATTACCCTGAGTGCAATCCACTTCATGATGCAGTATCAAGTTAGAAATTTATTATAATTGTGTAATTAAATAATAATGACTTTGTTTATTACAAAGTTTAATTTGTACACGTATATCTCTTGTAGCGTTTTATGAATATGTATATATATATATGTATAAGTACACACATAAGATCGCCTAGCAATTTATACTTACAGTATAAATTACCGTTTTGCACTGTTTTGCTCTTTAAAAGCATACAATTAACTATTTTCCATTCGTCTAATATACATGTACATGTATATATATTTGCACCCATAGCTCTCGTTAGGTAAAAGTACATTAATAATAAATTTAATAAACTGTTTAGCCTATTTACGATTAAGAGATCCTCATACATGTATTATTACCAATTGCAAAATGCGTTAAAGCACAAACATTTGGAATAATGGCTGATTTCATATCCTTCCAGCAATATTTTGTTTTTCAAATGTGACTGTTATAAACAGTGGCGTACCCAATGGGGGAGGAAACGGGGCATGTTCGCCCCCCCTCCCACCCTTCAGACGGCTTAAATGGTTTTATTTTACTATTATTTCTAATCCAGTTTTTCAAAAATTTTGCCTACGGCGTTTATCTTGATAATGACAAATATTTATAAAATGTTGAGGCTAAAATCCCAGATTTAAAACTCAAATTTGGAAATTTTCGCCTACGGCGTCACTTTTATTCGGGAATTTTTTCTGAAATGTTTTGTATTAAATTTAAATTGCAGGCTAAAATCCTGTATTCGTAACTCAAGTTTTTAATTCCTCCCCCCCCCCCCCAAAAGTAGGTCCTGAGTGCACCATTAGTTATAAACTACTATGAAATTATCAGAAATTGATTTGGCAAGTCAATTGGACTTGATGTCGAATCATTGGTGCGATCAAAACGCTTAACCCCTTGTTCTAACATGGCGGCCATTGTTTAAGCAGCGTCTGCCATCGTGCCATGTGCAGCGACCAAAATGGTTTGGCGCAGCCTTATTTCGTTGCCTTTGGGCTTGCTGCTGCTATAAATATGCATATTTTCGTACACCCTGTCTGTCGAGCTGACCCTGCTTTGGGATTTTCCGTCTAGGTCTCTTGCATAATTTCCGATTTGAGGCGCGTGCACAGCTAACCCAGTTTTCAACCCCTACCGTTCCTGGTTCGTGACGTCGTACCTGACCCTATCCCGACTAGCCCCGGCCCTAACCCTCTTCCCCTACCCCTTCTTTTTATTCCCCTTCTTTTCCCCCTTTTCTCCGCCATTTTCACACAAAGGCTTTCCAGGCAAAACCAACGGCTACCATTCTGACGTATGTAGATGAGTAACTATCCCCCCTTTTGCTCCGCAATTGCACCTTTGTCTCTTCCAGCCATGTCTCTTTACCTCAGCTCGACCATTTTTTTGAAATTTCGCTTCGAAAAATTCGCCTATATTTATACATGTACAGACAAGCTCATGTTATGCATGGCGACCGGAGGTCATCTTTAAGATAATCATTTCGTGACTGGTAATTCCTCAAAGCTTTCGGATTTGAGAATTTGCGTTTGTTTATAACCCAACGAGAGTTGAAAACATGGCCGCCAGGGGTGTTTCCAAGAGCTACGGAAGAGCGTTGACAGAGTTCGCCAGGAATCTTCCATAAATAGTCACGAAATCGTCCTCGTTTTTCCATGTTCTCTACTGACGATATGCATTATGATTATATATGATGGAAAACTAATGGCTATCTAACTGCTTGAAAAATGTGATTTCTCCAAAACATGATAGATATTGTGGTACAGTTGAACATGGTTACAACATGTAACATATCGCTCACTGGTTATAACTACGGCACATTTCAAAACATGAACTTTTTGAGAGACTGAACGATGTTTGGGCGCATGTTTTATTGAATGTCGAAAGGTTTTTCAAATGGTTGATTTGTGATTGATGTACGCGTTAGTGTAGGCTACTACTGAAATACACACATCTCACCAACTTAGTTTGTGTTGTAAAAATTTTGAAATTTGCCATTATTGCAGCCAGTGAGCGACATGTAACATATACTGTGGCATGTGTGTATATACACTTCTGTAATAGTTCCAAGATCTTTCTTTTCACATTAGTTGCGAATAATTTAGTACTATTAGATTTCCAGCTGTGTATCATTTACTATAGGCCTAATTGCTTTGCGATTAAGTGAAAAGAGGTAAAATATTGCTGTATGCTGTTTTTGTGACTAATTTACATTATATAAAGCATAAAAAATATTGCAAATATATAAACATGTAATATAATATACAAAGATATTAAAACATGGATAGACAACTTGATATCTGTTATTTATGCCCATTGTTTAAATATAAATTGAAATAGGGCAGCAATGTGTAATATGACGGTCTCTTTCAAGATTTCAGTAGTCATATATTGCTAGTCACCATGTGGCCGACAAGAAGGCCAAAAAATTGACGGAGACACTACGTTCGTGCAGTATACTTTACAGAAATCAGAACAGTCCGGATGCTAATGGTAATCACATTTGAGCACATGATGTGATTGCAGATGCTGAGCATAACTTCAGCTACCCCTTTTATGTCGCTATAAATCTAGTAGTAAAGCATTTACACAGATATTTGTTATGTTAAACATTTTTTGGATGCTTATTGGTCGTCAAATTTAGTCGCAGAACTTCGTCGTATACATTTGCCTTAAAAATAAATAAGGTTAATTGATTTTTAAATCATGTAAACAAAAAATCTGTAACAGAAAATCACATTTTACTAAAGTACATGTTTAGCTAATATTTTTTTATTACATTTACATAAACATGGCGTTCAGTTCGATTATATAAAATCTGGCGAGTTTGGTGAATCAAGTATTTGTTAACAAACTAAGAGATGTCGAAAGTAGAATAAAAATGCAATTTATATAAAAACACAATGATCCGATTTTTAGCATATACTTATTCGATATACAGTGTAAAGTATAATGTCATTCAAAGATACGTGTTTGGTGTAATAAGCACACTGGTAAACGCATATTACATCTATGCATTATGCTGACTGTCATTAAAATGAAAACATATTTCATTAAATTTGGAACAGTTCACTATTTTTTATTTCAACAATCTATATTTGTTTATACAGTATTTAACGATCGAAAATTCACAATCTCTTGCGTGTCTGCCAAGCAGGGGTCTTTCTGGGCAAACAAATGAAATTGCTGACGATGCCGTATTTATTGAAAATAAGCTCAACTGCGCTACCATATTTGCATGCGTGGGCAAAAATATGATTGATTTGTTGACCTAAACGTTGGTCCTTCCGCCATTATTTTTCGTGGCGGTGCTTTGGCTGGAAATACGCTAAGTTAGCTTTCATTTGCTTTTTCAGCATTTGCAAAAAGGAAATTGGCGATAGCGCTGATAGACACCGTTGATTGACCTTGCAATACAGAATTTATAAATCCTGATCTTTGGGTTTATTTTAGTTTGAATGAATTATAAACAGATAAATGAAATCAAGTAAAAATCTACGAAAATAAGTAACACAGAGATGACCTGGTACATGCGCGTTCCGTGCACATAGCCTAAATGTATATGCTAGACTGGACGTAATAAAGGCTGAGCAAATGGCTAAACAATTTACTGTCGACTACCATTGGAGGCTTATCTGGATATATCTTCCCATTCATTGAGAGTGGACAATGGCCGCGGCTGAATAGCCACAATGAAGACGTCGCTGTCGTCTTTCTTATCGGTGCCCTCCATGTTGTTTATTTACATACGTAGCTCGCGCATTCCAGTTGCTGAATGAATTGCAATAAATCGAATTTCGAAAAAATGCCCTCGTTTCCCTTAGGCCTATGGTGGGGATCTGCACTGTTATGGGGAAGCTTCTCAGCAAACCCATAATGGCAGTCTAACATTAACCCAGATACAATGCAGTGTATTTGCGAAAGGGAAACCCATGCAGGTTGCCTCAGTTTAAAGTAAGCGTCACTGTGATTCTATTACCATTGATTTGCAATATGCCGAGATTTCACGGAATCAAAATACTGTATATATGCATGTTTAATAATCTTATACAATGTAAAAAGTGGGTCTCTACCGCGCGACGTGATTGCGTATGGACATTTACATGTACTAAATTAATAATTGTGTTGCGTCGTGATAATGGGTGATTTCTTTTCCTCTAAATTGTTTTAACCACAAATAATGTATCTATGGATACATTTTTCCAGGAGAAATTAATCTATCATTGAAAATGCCAGGATTGATGCGATTGTCAATTAACAAAATCTCACAATTGTCAGATGTCGTTGATAATAATTAAAACACCTCATTAAAAATGTATAGCGGATATTATCATTTATATTTTAATCAAATGTGTATATACATGTACGCTTTGTTATAAGTGTATCAATGCAAGTGGTCGTTCATCGAGGTTTTCAAATTTGGATTAATAATAAAAACAAAAATAAAGCTTACACATGAAAACAAAAGTGTGTACTGTTTTTTGTGTAGATGAAAATTCGACAAGGCAGCACAATCAGCAACGAGTGAGGTTAGCACTTGAATGTGGCTAGCTATGAAGACTGTGCTTTGTTTCTATGTACGAAATGTGATTCACCTTTCCCTTTAGGGTCACAAAATTGTAGCACATCCAACTGGGCTTCAGAGACGATACCGTTTATCTTATATTAAGATTGGGAAATTATAAATAAATATTATTTCGGATTTTTAATAGGATTTTTAACAGGCCATTTTCCGCAATAGATTTGATCCACCTTAAACTTAACTGGCCTTTTACAAACAACAACAAAAATACCGGTTTTAGCACTCATGATGCAGGCTGTATGCAAATCAGGATATAATTTGATGAGAATCGTTACAAATTAATAATCAGCAATAATAAAATAAAAATGATCATTCCTAATAACAATAATTCTCAATCAAACATGCCATTTCGGCAGCTAATTATTCTGCGCCCGTTAATCGCGCTGATATGTAGAATGGAAAAGTGATTAATATTTCAATAAAAAACAATGCTAATTAATGAGTGAACTTGCACGCCCAATTGCGTTTGTTCAGCGCGTGTATTTTCTTAATTCTCGTCTAATGTAAATTTCCCTCCATTATCATTGACCTTACTGTTAGCTAAGTTAATAGATGTCTAATCTCTACTATGTTAATTACAAATGTCTGCCCAGATACACACACGCACGTAGTTTATTTTCCTGGTGGGAAAAGACGACGACGATTTGATCCACGAGCTTTCTCGCAGTAACGCTGCGATGCGATGGGGGAAACGGGGATGGGGATTTTGGAAGAAGGGGGTGGACATAGAAGAAGGGTGGGTGAACAATGTGCGGCGGAATACAATATAAACATGATAAAGTCGCCTAAAGCATACTAGTGCCATCCATCGGCGGAAAAACCAATCTTTGAAAATTATCGATCCCCCACCGAATTTGAGTGGCATTTCAGTGGATGAACGACAGACGCGAGCGCCAATCCCAAGCGTTGCTATAATGTGTTCTGGGAAAGTGGATATGCGCGTGCCGGGGTTGTGACCTATTGGCAGACACATGGGCGCTTGGGCAGGCTGACCCATAGCCTCTCCCTAACCAAAAAGGATGTCAGACGCTTTATGCAAGCGTTGATTTATAACGCGAGATTGTACAGTACACTCATACCTCTCTATACGGCTGACCTTTATACGACACTTCGCTATAACGGCCTTTTTGTCTTAAACTTTTGCTCAATTTACGGCCTATAATGTTTCGTTAGACGGCCAAAATAATGAAACTAAATGTTTTCTAACACAAACACGTGAAAGTACATGGGTCTTTGAGGAGAATGGAAGCATTTAGGTCACGTTTTTACGCCTTTTAATTAACCTTGAACATCATGTTCCATAGGGATGATCCTGACCAACTCAAACTTCAAATTTTTTCCGTTGTGTTCAAGTGAAGTTTTCATTTGACGACAGCTAGCGCCAGTGACATCAACGGCATAAAGCGAATCTGCAGACTATTCAAAATTTTTGTTATACGTATTCTTGTAATACTTCTTTGCTTTAAGTAAACTGTGTAATGGAATATTAACTTGAAATCAAATATTACTTGAGTTTATTCACTTGAGCCAACATGTGATTTTCTAATGTTTTTGAGTAAGTGTTGGAACGCATCCTATAATTTATTTAAGTTTTTAATGTGAAAATATGTTGGCGTCACAGCCAACTTTCCATAAAAATATCTGGCCGTAAAGCAAGGTAGGTCTACGTGCAAAATGTAGTTTTCGTTCATGATCAAAGTTCTAATCATGTTTAAAATGATGCTTAGTTATATAGATTTGGAGTTTTATTGAATTAACAAAAGCTGTTAATATTAATTTTTATCGATATACATGTATCGACCATTAATTGCTTTTTGGGGGCCCAGTAGACGATAGCAATTCTCCGTATATTGACCGTTAAAGGGTTCTTTGTAGCCTACATAGATACACTTGACGTACGCGTATTTATTGAAGGAAATGCGTCTTGGTACACAATTACGTTAGTCAGGAAAATGCGCCATTTGGGGAATTCGACAATTTTCAAAATTGTACCTTCAGAATATACGTTCCAAGTTGTAATTTAAAATAAAACGTTTAGTAAATACATGTATAACTATAATTAGTATTTTCTTCAATGATTTAAATTCACAGTATAAATTTTTAAAGCTACAAGATCAAAAATAATTGTACAAATTGATTTTACATACTTGTAATTTTAGCATAGCACCATCAAAATCAAATTTCACACTTCTTTTTAAAGAACTTAATCTTAATCTGAATAAAATTTTAAATAAAAAACTTAATAAATACACGTAGCCAACATGTCATTTTTAACTGAAGGTTATGACAATTACTTTGTTTTAGGTGTACAAATTGGAGATAAAATATTTTTTAAACTAAGGTGACCGATTTGTCCGGTCCCTTGGGTGATCACCATAGTCAGGTTTCACTGTATATATCGTATATACATATCTAGGTATGTGGGTATGTATGTAAATAGAACTAAACTGCTGTTCAACAAGTGGTTCAAAAACTGTTCAACAAGTAGTATACAATGCATAAAGGCACCGGTACACGAACATTTTCAATAAACTTATGCTCACTGTCAAATTTAATGGATGCTTTCTGCAGTTAATTGCACGTGACGTTTTTGACTAAACTTGCCTCCGTCAAAAGTATTATATAATTGAAAGTACTCTGACCGACGTTAACCATTTTTCTCAAATTATACGATCAGCGATTACAATATGATTGAAGATTCGATTATAATACATGACAAACCAGGAGCTTGAAATTCTTTTTTATTTTAAAAGTTCCAATTATAAACGATCTTAAGTAGCGAAAACATGTCACTCCTAAATTTTCACTTTTAACTTTTATCTTATTCAATGTATAGTCTTAAGTGGTTTTCTTAAGTACAAGTCTAAGTCTTAAATTTATATTGACTTTAATGATTATTAAAAAGGCAATTTTTGAGAGCACTTCATACGCAACCAAAATTTCGAGAGCACATGATATGCGCAATGAAATGTTTTCGAAAACTCAACAGAATATCGATTAAACTTGCATTATAATTTATACATGTATTTCCCACATTTGATAATCGTGCAATCCTCACGTTTTGAATTGAGTATTCCTCAAAAGGTTATTTAATGATTGCATACTTTAAATGAATTCTGTAGTACTTGCATTTGTAAGACAACATGCTTGCAAATAAGCACAACCTGTTGTGCTGAGTAAATTCGGAAATATATTCACAAATACGATGCTTCAACCATTTTAGAAGAAAAGTTTAGGTTTTCATAATTTCCATTGGTAGGCTACTTGGCATATACCTTTACCCTGCACATGAATGTTTATTTCGAGTTGTGTGCACTTCAATGTATACGAGTCCGACAAATAGCGATTTACAGAATACCGTTGTTGACCAACTTTTGCTTTTTTGTACGGTCGCGCTCGTGTCCACCATTCGTCATATTATTCCTTAGTTATTAACGTGTTTGTAGGGGCGCAAGGCCAGGGGTCAGCTAAGCTCCCTTCCTTATATCCAAATCCACTTAAGTTGGCGTGGTCCTCGACAAAGTGTACACGTCAAATCGTTTACTATCCCGTCTATTATGCATTCACAACTATCTAATTGACCAAGTGGGGCTATTCAATGGTGCTGACCTGTGGTCCTCTTGAGCCCCCTCCAGAAAATGACTACTACCGTTAATCATCATCATTTTCGAAAAAGGGGATATTCAGCAAACATATAGAAACGGTTTCAATGCGTGGCTTTGCATACTAAGCAGGTCCGAGGCGTGCGAAAACTGGACATACCAGTTGGACGTCCACTCATCCAACTTTTTGCTTCCTTTAGGGGTTTCCTGCTCAATGCATGATGGTGTCCGAGTGTATATAGGCTAATGTGGCATTTCGCAACAACAAGCGTTTTTCGTCAACTTGTTTAACATGTTATTCTAACAAAAGCGATTGAGTTATGACAGCTTTTTTCTGCTATGATACCTTTACACGTGCATTTTTGCCCCTTTCGTCAATAAACGTCATTTACATGTACGTACATGAACATAACGTAGAATATCCGAGTGTTTATTATTTATACACTGCATATATTCAGTATATGTAGGCCTACATACATGTATATTGCCACAATAAATAAATTTTGAAATCGAAAACAAACATATATTGCTTAATTTAAATTCTAAAATTAGTTACATTTAATAGTCACACAGTTAAATCGTGTCTATAAAATCTTGATTTAATTACATAAGTTGTTTAAATAATTTGAAGCTTTTGACTGTGAACTTGATTGTGAACTTTGTAAGGGCTCTTCTAAGTTTCTCACAAAATGTTAAACGTTCTTTACACATGCAGTTAACACTCTTGCTATCTTGGCAAAAAACAACATTTCTTAAAGCAAATTCTTGCAACTATTTCCGCTTGACTTATCATGAATATAAAAGTACGATAGATAAAAGCCTTAAGAATGTTATCTTTGAGAGCAAACAAGTGGTTAATTTGATGTTTGAAATCGGACTTCACTAGGTTGAGTTATTCACAATGTTTTTATAGCGGCATTTTATCAATTGTCATATACAGGGTGTTTCAAAAAGTACTTTACAATTTATTCAAAGAACCTACAGAGGTCATTGTAGTGTCAATTTGTAGGGAAACACATCAAGTTTTGACTCGCGTAGT
>JAQIXS010000731.1:0-39704 GCA_034700785.1 Rossiulus vilnensis | reverse complement strand
TAGAGTGATTATGCCTACTTCTACAGTGTTTGTTAGGCTTGAAGATATGAGACACAAGATGCGAATTAGAAGGTTGAATTCTGTAGATGTTCTGTAATCATCTATAAAACTTCGTTTTAAAAAGTTGTATTTCTGTCTTTCGAGTATTTAGACTTAGTGTGTAAAGTACTGACAATTACACTCGCGAGCAAATTTAAAAAATGGTATTAAAAATGTATTTGTGCAGTAAGTAGATTTTCGATTTAAAATCGGAATAAGCCAAGCTCGTTTTGTAAACATTTTATTGCTCTTTTAAAATGCGCATAATTCGACAAAAAGTCCTCATCATTTTTCTGTACAATCGGTGTGAATTTATGACATTGAAATTCAAGAAGAATTTTAGTACATTTTAGTGTATTTGGAAATGCTTTAAATTATTCACAAAACGAGCTATCGATCCGATTTTAAATTGGATATCTAATTGTCGAACAAAATTGCATTTTTTTTCTCATACCTATATTTAGATGGGCCAGTAACTTAGGTGGCAAGTTTCTTCGAGGTTTTATTCGTCTATAATGAATTGATATGGAACTTTGCACATTTTTATCAAGGGCTTAATTCATATTTAATGTCATGAATAAAGCGCTTTAACTTAAACTTTTAACCGTTTTGGGGCCGCTATGGTGCCCCTAATGGCATTAGGCGTTTTACGTCGTAAGTGGGTTACCGCTGGCGGCGCCACTGGTCGCCCATTTCGCGTGTCCCCGCAATTCTTATTATTCATTAAATATGGATCTGATTGGAAAGTTGTCATAAATAACACGTTGTAAATTCGTTGCGAAGTCGTTCGCATGAGCGCATTCTGGCGTTTGGCACAAAGGCTTACAAGGAGACCAACGCCAAATTGCGGTATCAGAAGCATATCTCAATGCGGTGACCTTTGTATCTGGGCGAAGAAACAAAACAGCGATTTAATTCAATCGCCTTAAATGACTCCGTTTGATACACATTATTATACGGACACGCATTATGCGATTTACATTTGTACATGCGCCGGGATAACGGGCGAAAATAAAAAATGCAAAAATAACTTCTGCGCCCACTATACCGAAATTTACGACCGGTCAGGAAATATAAAATGCGCCGCACTCGAGTCTTAAAAAGTTCACGATTGTATTTTCCGGCATTTCAACCGCTCGGAAAATTATTTATTTGCGTCCAGGTTTGATTGTTATAAGGTGCTTTGGAGATACGGGTTAGGAAAGATACGTATTATTTATGTGTGCGTGGCCAGGCAATGAAATTCAATTGAGCAATTGCGAATGAACGGTGGGTGCATGCATGGGTGATACGTGTACATTATATACTCAAATGTACTCATACGTTATAGCAAAGGACATTTTTCATCAAGCGGAAGGCCGAAAGAACTTATCACAATTTAACCCAGCTACGTGTAGTAAACAATTTCTAATGACTCCACATTTTGTTTTTTATTTAACTTTTTGAATTAGCAAGTGTAAAACAATGTGTCGAGAGTTATTGCATCAGTCAGAATTTGTGACAAACAGCCTTCCATGATAATTTAAATATTGATTTCGTTTAATGAAGAGATCACGTGAAATTAAAAACGTACGAAGATTGTTTAGTGAACTTCTGAAACCTTCGTAATTGTCCGAAGTTCCTATTACACCACCCGGTGATTACGCTGACATCTTTTCTCCGAATGTTGGGTCCCAAATTGTTTAAACTTAGCCAAAAGCTAATTTTCATAGACAAGCGTACATGTGTCAGGTACTGTTATATCGAGAAAACAAATGTAAACAGAGTACGTGAACGTAAGTCCATTTATGTTGCGAGATTTTTTCACGATGTAAATAAGTCTACCGCGTGTATAATTTCATGTTTACTGCCTCGTAAAGTCGTTAAGCCCTAGTCTATAATCTCTTGATCGACATGTACTAATTTCAAAATGACGTTGGAATTTACTCCAATACCAAATGCACTCTCACCGATGGTAAATGTCCAGAATCATGCGTGATTTTAAATTGAACGGAAGTGGCCACTATATTTAGCCATTAAAATATTTGGTTTCTTTCTGAGGTCTGTTTTATAGGCATGTAATAGAAAATCCATAATATAGGAAACAAGTACCGAAGTACACCTTTAACGTGTACTTGTTCCACGGCATTTTTATGTACAAAATATGTTAAAATTATGTCAATATCGCGTTCAATGTTATTTCAATGTGGATTTGGGATAGGAGAGCTCGTACACTTGGATCCTGTTGCTCCTTGACATAATTTCGATGCATTTCACCGAAATTGGGGCTAACTTAGCAAGACATACTTATCATAAATCATTACAAAAGTGATGCACTGGCAGGTGGTTTGGAAATTGTTATTGAAGAAAAATTATATATATATAAATTCAAATGAAAAGGTTAAAAACACATTCTATGCATGTTTTACTAAAGCTTTCGCCAGGCTATATGGAGTGTATGCAAAACGTCATTCCATCAACAAAAAATATATATATAAAACCATTTTATTTGTAAATTTTAAATTGCTTTTAAATATTTTTTTACTTAGAGCCAGTTACACCATTACAGGTTAAATGAAAGGTTAGATAAGTTGGGGTTACCTACTGAATAACCACGAGTCAATTTAAGTGTTTATTGCACCATTTTACTATAGGGATTTTTAACACAAGGTATAGCAAACATGGAGAATTGCATTATATTACAAACCTTAGGGTATCCCTGCTCATGGTGTGGTGCAACGCTTTTCCTTAATTAACCAGCGCCTTGGGTTTTGCTTAACTTTTCTTGGGGCAACCGGCCCTTAAGGATGTCCAACATGCAAAAATATAACTCACACATTTTTTTGCTTCAACTATTTATTATAATAACCCAATTTATTTTTCCCTATGTAGGAATTGGTCGTCCGCAAGGCTTTCAGCTTCGGTTAATAATTTCAAAATGCACCGTTTATTTATTTTAAAAAATGAGAAGAAGAAATTTGAAAAATCCGCCGAAACCACTGAAACGGGGAGGCCCCGTTTCAGAAGGTCGCGTAACGTTTTTATTTTTCCCTCAACTAAATAAACCTGGCATTTTGAACTTATAAATGAAAGCTGAAACCCTAGTGGATGACCAATTCTACATTGGTAAAAATAAATCGAGCAATTATAACGAGTATTTGAAGCAAAAAAATGTGCCGGTAATATTTTTGCATGGTGCTGGTTATGCTTTTGGCATGGCTCATCCTTTTAAAAAAAAAATTCTCAAGGCTTAAATGTTCCCTAGCTAATATCATGCGTTTTCAAGGACTATATTTTCCATCAATTACTTATCGAGGATTTGCCGATGTAGCCATGCATGCGGCATTTATGATTAATTATGCGAAAAACTTACCAAAGAGGAGTAAAATGTGGGCGATTCCATGCCGACCGGTGGATACGATTGTTCGGAATACGACGCATAGGGGCTGCTGGGAACGGACGATCCCAGTCGTGGATAGACCAGCGAATGGGAGTCACACTGTTGGCACGAGAAAACGGCTTGACCGGTGACAGGATCAGTGACCACCGCACGGCCAGATTCGCAGCAAGGGTTTGGCGCCACGCTACTGCTTCCTGTCTGACCGCTCACCAAGATCTGAGGGAACAAACAAACAATACAAAAAAAAAAAACATTACGTAAATTGTGTGGTGCATCTCGTTTCATTATATTTCCACTCTTTTAGAGAGTTACTCTGCTGCGCTCGCTTTCGTGATTACATTAACCAAATATAAGCTCGTACAACATGATGATGATGATGAGGGGGATGAGGGAGGGACACCAGTTGCGTGACACTCGCTTTTTTTTTATTCCCTTCAAAATACAAAAATAACGTAAACTTTAACTGTTAACCAACAAAAAAAATTGTATAATACGTCAAAAGTAGAAGAAAGAAAAAGACGAGGAATGATGAACAGAAGCTACTGTTTTACAGATACTTTGAAACGTAAACAGTGAGAAACCTGTGGATGCCCACCAAACAAACAAAAAGATACACATTTTTACACAAAATTCTTATTATAATTGTTATATTTATTTTTCCAATGACTGGCCACTAAGGTCTGAATTATCTTTTATAATTTAAAAATGTCCCTTTATTTATAAAAATATATATATATATAAATAAACTTGAAAAACTTTTATGCATGCTCCTATCACATAACGGATTTTTCTATTTTGTTTGTAATTTTTTTTATTATAAATAAACGGTAAATTGAAAGATAATTTAGACCCTATAGTGGACGACTAATTTTATACCGCAGAAAATAAATTTAGGGCCGGTTGCACCATTGTAGGTTAGTTAACTGAAAGGTTAGATAACCTGAGGTTTCCTATAACCACAAGTTAACCTAAGGGTTAACAGGTTCTTGCTACACCATTTTACTACGGGGATTTTTAACCCATCTTAAAGTAAATATGGAGATTACCCGAGGCAACTAGGAATTCTGAGAAATTTTACCTTATATTATAAACATGAGATTAAGACCCTGCCTAGTAAATGTGTTAAGGTTTACCCGTGGTTAACTGCTAACCTGCTGCGGTGCAATGTTTATCTTTAATTAACTAGAGGATTAGCTCGGGTTTCGCTTAACTTATGTTGGTGCAAGCGGCCCTTGGCATTTTGTTTGCATTGGTAGGCATGATCGTTCTGTGTTTTGGGAACACGTGCGCACGTTAAACTAAACGCTCCTCCTGGCACAAACACACGCACATGTGCAACGAATTCAAACTTGTCTCATGTAATGTTCATATTTTTGTGTCGAGTTGCGTGCACATTTGACCCAGTATGAATAGGTGCGCATGTGGTAACATCGCAACGTATTAAACGTATTTTTAGCCTATGTAAAATGTTTAAAGCGACAAAAAAAAAATTGCCACCATAACTGTATATACATGTAGATGTAAAACTCGTATGAATGAATTACTCCCTCTCCCCATCCTCCCCATCAATAGCAATGGATACTGAAACTGGACGCCCACGGTAACAAGTACGTGAGCTCATCTGTGGCCCAAATATATATATATTTTTATTTATTTAGTGCGAAATCTGGCAAAGACAAGCATAACTGGCTAATTTTGAAAATAGAAGTCCATAATTTGTAAGACAAAAGACGAGGCTCTCTTTACAGGCTGTAAAGCCGAGCTATAACACTGCAGGACAGTGAGCCAAGAATGTTGTATGGCGACATTAGTGTCGAGCGGACTGAGACTGACGCATACCCACAATCCCACGCGAAACCCCGATGAGTTCGTATACATCGCACACCGTTGAGTTGATAGAGTATATACGTGTATATAATAAAAAATGCGTGCACTCTTTGCACCAGTTCAAATTCAATTCAATTTTTAACTTTGTACCCTATTTGCTTCTGTCAGCAAATAAACGCCACGTGCTACTAATGTGGCGTAACACCAGTATCATCTATGTGAGTGGGTGATCCTTTGAATGTGTGGTCCAATGTTCAATGGCACATGTACATGTATGTAACAAGTGGGACAAACTGTCACAAACACCATGGATCTGTATTGGCTCGAAGTTCCATAACATGTTAACCATAAATCTACGATGTGCTTATGAGTTGCGTAGAATTGGTCATAGACGATGGGATTTTTCACCAAACTACACTAAAACCTCGCTATGGTGACCAGTCAATCGATTTATTTGTTCAAGCGGTCAATATAGAGAAAAATATTCTAAACAATTCTTTTTTTTGAAGTTACGTGTTTTTTTTTTAATGTATGCTCCTGAAACAAAGTAAATTATCATCAATTTTATTTAAAAAATGTACATGTACACGTGTTTATTAAGCTCTTTATTTAAGATTCCATTATGATTAAGATTACATATTCCTGCAATAAGGTACTTTCTGTTAGGAGTAAGTTCTTTCACATTTGAATTTGGTTATGCCATACTAAAATTACGCGTAGAAATATACTGATTAATTTTCACAATCAATACTGATCTTGTAATTACGTACGTGTATTGTACACCTCATTCAGTGTCACTTATATGATGAAATTTAGAAATCACCAGTCAGGTAGTGCAGTATTAATTTCCCAATGTAGGCGCATTTCTCTTGACTGACTGACTGACTGTACGTACTCTAAAGTGTATTTATGCACAAAGAACCCTTTAGTGGTTATCATTAGCAATATATAGTGTTTTTCAAGGGCCTCTACAGATTGTTTGTATGTGTAGATGGGTGATCAAATTGACAGATTCGACTGAATATGCGTGTATACAGAATAAGCAAATTGACCTTTCGTTACAATTAATTTTTCCATTGCATGCCTTAAATGGTGTATAAAGGGTATGGCTGCTACACGTATGCAAGGGTAGTAGTACATTGTACACGTACACCCTCATTACTCGTATAAACGTGTAATTGAAATTGCTCGTTGATTTTTTTCTTTAAAATCAGTCAGTCGACTGGTCCACCAGATCCTAGCTTTTTTTCCACGTCCACCCTCGCTCGCTCTACAATTGTACATGTACGTGGGCCACGGCCAGTATCTACGTGGACATGTCTGCATTTTTTTATTTATGAAATTTGTTCTCTCGTTGTTTTTTTTTTGTTTTTTTTATTTTATCGATGTCCTACATTTTAAAACAGCGCCACTTATCCAGCCACGCGAGAATTTTAAGGCGAGCATAAATCTCCTAACGACTTTTGTCCATGTTAGTTCAACTTTTTTATTTCTTCAATAACTTGTTATCAACCATCACGTACATACTCGGACCACCCCTCCCCTCGAATTAAAAATTAGTGATCAGGCCTATAAAATGTCGCGAACATGCTCTTTAATTAAATGTTTTGTAAACGGAGACGCGTTCGCTTAACCGTGTTGCCAAATGTTCTCGTTATGGAAACGCGTGTTACAATACGTGTAATACACGTATCTCGCCCTAACCTATGATATGTACACGAGTCCAATCGGTTTAAAACATCGAAAAGCACATTAACAATGGTTAGGAAAGGTCAAAAACGCTATTGCTATAGTGAAAATGTTATCGAAATAATAAAAGATAGAGAGAAAACAACAAGCTTCGTGTACGAATGAAGTTACATGTAATATCTAGTTTTAGCAACATGCATGTAATTGCAGGAAGAAAAAAAAAACCGTTCTCAGTTTACACTTTTAATTGGTCAGACTCTGCTCCGAAGTCCGCCGACATTTGACCAGCAAAACACGTTGGGCCGATTATATAACGCTCACAATTTCATCTTAATGTGCAGTATCAATTGTGAACGAACGCTCGTTTTAATTAATGCAATTTGCGAATGTCAGACCAGTCTGATTATAAACTAATTTGGGGATTTTATTAATAAATATGCTGGTCACTACATCGGGGTGCAACTTTATATGGTTCGTGCTTTTGCAGTTTAAATGAAATCTCTCAAAGCATATACTGAATATACAGAGTTCCCACTATCCCACCACCCATTTTCAACTCTTTGACATTTTCAGTTTTTTTAATAGATTTTCGTGACCACTGAAAATGCAAAACAAAAAATGATATATGCAAATGAAACAAATGCTATACATGAATTATGATTGAAAAGGGGGAAATTCTCAGGACTGACTGAGTGTGCCATGTCTTGACTTCGTTAATTAACACGTGTAACTATCACTGGATTTGGTACCATAAATACCATGAGTTACCTTACTTTATTTTAACACCAAAATAAGAACTAGGTACCTTTACTTCCAACTAGTAACATTACATGTACTTGTTCTACATGCATGTGTAGTTATGGAAGGAGAGGAAGTTGGGAATCTCTTTGAGAGGAATGTTCCATGATGTTCATGACCTGAATTTATTTCCACGACTTTTGTACAACTTTTTACGCTTGTAAGACACATGCAACTATGTAACAGCAAGTGTGTACTGATGTTCAGTTTCACCGACTTTTACAAAGTAAATATATTCCTTAACTATTCCAAGTTTTCCAGGTCAGGGGGAAACCTGTATGCTAGTAAGTGTAATGCATATGCGGTTAAATTGACTATACGTTACTAAATCGTGCATGCCAATAATGTGAAAAACAATCTTCACGTTTTGCTCATAAAGTTCGAAATAGTTTGATGGAGAAGTTATTTTGAAAAACAAGCTCAAAAATGCTCGCCGTGTAGGCCTAGGAAAAACCTGTTAAGTGATAATTTCACTCAGCATTTACGGAGTTAAATTTGTGTCATTTTGTTGAAGGTTCACTGGGTAGCTTTAACTATACTATCTATGCTAACTATACTAATCTATAACTTTAAAAACAAGCTCAAACAGCTGTAAACTGATCAATAACATCTTTCGATGACGAAATCAAAAGCTGTTTTCGTTCAAATCACTATGGGCGAATAACTTTTAATGGAGGATTATTAAAGGGCCTCTTCATAAAACGGATGATTAATGTACTTTGGAACTCAGTTTTGGAAAATGCTTCCTACACATTTCACGTTGTTATCCTCGTTAACCATAGTGTTGATTTTTACTAGCAACATGTTTAAAAAATAAGGGGAAAAAATGATACGATTGGATATCGCCTCCCTGTTCATGATCCAAGTTTCAAAGTTTGGTAAAAAAAAAAAAACATACGTCCTATACATGTGTATATACCATTTGTTAAACTACACTGATTATAATTGATACAAATTACAAAGTACGGATAGGCCTATGTACCGTATTATTTTTTTTGCTCTCTCTGTCTCTCTCTCTATATATATATATCCTTGAGACAACTTTTTCGATAATACGTCTTATCTGCCATCGTCGCAAATAATGAATTTTTCACATATAAACTTGTCATCTGTTTTCTGTCGTTTTTTTTTTTTTTTTTTAATCTTAACCAACATTAAAAACACACTCGGTTTGACAAATGTCAGTCACTCCCGGTGCAGAGGACGCACGTCTCTTACACGTGACCTATATATATACAGTATATACTTGTATATGTTTTTATTGTTGTTATTACTTAGACGTACATGTATGTCCAAATGCAGGACCAGGGGTACAGATAGAGCGTGCGTGTGTGTCACTCTCCATATTTAAAAAAACAGAACTTTCGATTATTCTAATCACTAGGCATATCCATGTAAACTCCAATTCGGATTGGGAAATCTCGCGTTTTCGAAACTGACATTTTTATGCTAATTAATGTACTGTTATGTTTTTCTACCGTGAAACATGTCAAGATCAGAAATTAAGATCGTTTCAGATTCGTAGTTGGAGAGAACTTCAAGACCACTTCCTAAATAAGAAAAAAATATATATATATATATTCTGGGGACAAATGTAATACCACCTGTTCATCTATTTAGGCTAGTTACCAAACGTTTACGAATAAGTTATCAGAAGGAATTGTATATACTCCAGTCAAAATAACGGTTGCATTTAAGAAGAACAATACGCGTGTAAATTGTTGTATGTGCAGTATACACTTGCAATAATACTGTATATCGACACAAGATCCAAGAAACGGAGATGTGCCGAATAGTCAGTGATCAGGAAATTGGAGCCAATTTTTGGGCAAATAAAAAAGTACATCGTTAAGCTAAATATTCCAAGTAAAATAAATTTTGAAATAGCAACATTATTCAACAGCAAAAAAAGCGCATGGACATACATGTAATCCCTTTGTTAAATAGATGGTCAATAAAATTGCCCATAAAAAATTCCGACAGTTAGGCTGAATTTCCGCAGTGAAAAAAAACTTACGGAAAAAAACGTTGTCCTCAATCCTAAAATCACGAAAATAATAAATGATCTCGTACTTGTATATGGACCGATTAAAAAAAGGCCTGCATATACAGGGTGTTTCAAAAAGTACTTTACGACTTTAAAAAATCATATTAATTTATTCAAAGAACCTACAGAGGTGATTGTAGTGTTAATTTGTAGGGAAACGCATCAAACTTTTGACTCGCGTAATTCGCTAGTGCCGAATCGCACCGTCACGAGCGCTAGCGGCAGTTGCGTCAAAGATGGCTGCCTTCACTGGACCCCAGCGTGCTTGCTTCGCATTTTTTTTAACCCAATTTTCTAAACAGTTGCGTAATTTTGGTGAAAATTTACGAGATTAGAGTCGATGCTTTTGCTTCCACGCACTCTGCATAAATGGTGTATGACATAAGTACAGTGTATGTCATGCAGATCTGCAAATGAATGGATGTCACATCTTCTGGTGAGTTTATGTACATGGAAAACCTTTGCGAACCCTCCCTTACATACATAAGTTGAATATGCATAAATTGCATAAAGTAATATCCAGCTATTAACGTGCTATAATTTGTCAACTAAAATTTACGTCAATATACTGTGTATTGTAAGGGAATGGTTTCGCTGCATTTCAATGCAAAACAACATCGAAAATGAAGATAAACCTACAAATTATACCGTTGTTAACATTTTTAGATCTATATTATACATGTACGAGCTATATACAAAATGCACAAATTCATGAAGTTGGATGAATAAAAAAAGCGGTCCCGTGTTCAAATGAATGAACTTGTTCATTAATTGAAGAATCATTTTCCCATGCAACTTTTTAAAGCTGAAAACTTGAGCGTATTATTGTTGCCTTGGCTATAAATAGGTTATGAACAAAGCTAGTTGGCCTTGATGACCATCGTTATACAGGACGGGGAAAAATTCAAGGTGATTGTGGTGCCTACAATATGCGACTATCAGAGCTATATAATATACATGTACATTGTATAAACGTGTGTACACGAAACGAAGCTTAGTAACTGAAGGAAATAATGATGAAATGAGTGGCAATTGTTTCGGAAAAGATGTATTAGGACTAGATGTATTTGGTCTATAGTAATTAACTCCTCTCGTAATTGAATTTTCTTCAAACAATGATGGGTAATAGAAGTTAAACGTCGAGGGACCTCTTCCAGGAAATGAGGTTGTTCATTATAACTTCAAACCCATATACGTATTGTACTGTATTTTGCTATCCATACTAACATTTTTATTCTGGACTTGCCCTAGGAAAGCTACATTGTTTCTATATACATGTACATGTATTTGGGTTTCCGTAGCTCTCATAGGGCAACTCGAGCAGGAAAAAAAAAAATTACAGTGCATCCGTACCCTTAACCGTATGCCTCATTTTATAGGGCATTAGAGGGATTTAATCCGCAATAGTCTAAAAATTATCAGGAATTTTTATAATATTAATAAATCGTGCAATCCTTGTAAGCCCAAAAGATTTAATCGCTTTTTTTCTTAATTTTATACAATGAGATACGAGAGAATATAATGGTAACACGGTTACACCTGGACCTGTATATATGGCTAAATGTACATGTATAAAGAGTGCTCTTTGATTTATACATATGCGATCCGATTGATATACAGTACTGATACAATACGCATGTTTAAAGAGAAAATAACGCAAAATTTGGACATTTTAATTACGCTTTGTTTTCAAACTCCACATTGTTTATTGTTGATCACAAATAATATTACGTAGCGATTAATTAATTTCAATCACCTAACTGGTCCTTTGAACGTTCGATGCATTAAAACGCATTTCTTGACACCCTCTACATGCATGTATATCTTTAGAGCAATAACAATTAAAACTCTTCAGTCTAAAATACACAACGTGGCCTAAACGTTTTATGATATCCAGTTTTACAGGCTCAACGCTGAATTTATGATATTTGATCGCAAATACACACTTTATAATATTTGTCCTTTTGAGTCGCTAAATGTCCAATTATAACAATAGAACTTTAATGGCAACATCTTTAAGTCCCCCCCCCCCACACACACTAATTACTTTCTGCCCAAAGCATTAAATGACCAAAGTAGCATTAAAAAATTAAGTAACTAGTCGTAATTAACAGGAGTGTGTATCTACGTGTGTGTATATAAGGGCGCTCCTAAATTACACGGACTCTTTGTAAATTCTTCTCCGTGGCGTATAAATGACGTCATGCAGAGAGGGGGTCAACCCGTCATCGAGGGGGTTCCCTCGCTGTTCATTTAGGGTGCATACTTGCTCGATATTGGGATACATGACAAGGGAGGATACGCGTATTTGGGGAGAGGAGGAGGGTGTTGTTGTTGTATAGGCTTATCACTCTTGATTGAAAAGAGGGAAGAAGAGGACAAAGGAGGGGTATTTGAAATCTGTCCGGAAAATTAATTTTAAGGCTCCCTTAAGAAACTGTTTGTATATATATATATATATATATACACATACATGTAGGCCTATGACGCGTGTACAACGGTCACGCTGAAATCTTTTCGAGATGTTGTTGTGATTGTTAAACCTCATCAATCCTCTAATATATTTGCCACATTAACAATATTAATAATGGAGGCCTATTGTTAAATTGATATGTTAGAATACGTGTTCCAAAATACCCAATTTTTTAATATCGTAGGTGCATGTTATGTTAAATGTAAAATTTAAAATATATGTATTTCCCGTGGAATTAATAGGTATGGACACTTACTCGTATGGTTAAAAGTGTGTATATTGGAACAGCATACAAACTACATGCACTATGTTGAGCTCTAACCTAGGTGTACAAAAACCTAACCTAACTCATTCACAATGACATAATTTGAGCGCTGAAAAATTGCATTTTGAAACATCGATGTTTTGTAATGCCTAGAAATCAATGACTTATAAGTGTTATACAGTTTCTCTATTGGTCAAGATCAAACTGTTATAAATATAAGAACGAACTTTACTTAAAATAATGAGTTAGTGTTATACAGACGTTAACAATTTTTTTAAGTTTCATACACGTACATTGGGCATAGATTTCTTTTACAAGTTTTTACGAGTTTCAACTTGTAAAAGAAATCTATGGTATTTTCCCTAAACAATCCAATAAAACCAAAGTAATCCGATTGCGCGAATAATTTATCCGTACAGGGTGTATCAAACGTTGTGATGACAATCTGAATATGCAACCAATATTACTATTAAAATTGAACCAAATATCACAGCAATTGATCGTAAACCTGTGTTTTGAACTTTTTTTAAAATTATTATCATTATCTTTGTCTTCCACAAATTGACCCTTATCTAGAACTAAACTCTAACAAGATCCCTTTTTCCTGTCCATTGTAAAGGTTTACAAAGGCCACATCATCTGCGCCCTAAATTTCATGGGATCCACCTGCAGTTTGCACAGTTTAATTAAATGGGGCAGCTAGTCGAAGAGGTACAGGTCAGGTACATACACGTAGGTGACCCGTGTTACTTATTTAAGCTCTCTTTAAATGGCCCTCAAAGTCCCAACAGCTTAAGCGGATTAACAGCGTGTATAAATAGATGTTTTTTTTTAAAAGCATCAACACTTAAAACCTGATTTTATCTGGAATGGGTTTTGTTGGATCAACATGTTTTTGGAAGGACTCACATCATTATAACTGTTGCAGGCAGCTGCTTTCTTTAAAGTATAATAATTATTATATTGGCACAAAAGTCCTTCGAACAACTCACACACCATGCACGACACATACGTGCATAGCCTATATATAAATGTTGTACCTTATACATAACGTCTGTCAGTTTTCGATTTTAATTTATTGATTTCCCACTTATCCCCACCTCCCCCTTACATCACCTGTATGTTTTAGTATTTATTTTCTGTCCACTCGTATATCCTGGATATCGAATTAATTACAATACACGTCTAGTAGCTTAACATAATATTATGCGTCCTATACGCTAAGTATATACTCGCATTATACTTAGTGTATAGGCGCTAGCTTACTGACTTATCGATATATTTTATAGACTAGGGATGATGAAGTCGGTCAATTTCGCATTGAAACATGCCTTGCCAATGAAATCAGCGATGACTAAGTTTATACCGAACAGGTTAGACTGATGTATTTGTTTGTATAGTAGTAGCCTTTATACTCAGCAGGCTATATAGTATATATATTTGCTTCAGGCTTACCATCGAGATTTATTTATTATATTTGCCTTCATTGGTATATCGTCAGGCTGCAATAAATAAAAAGCCCAAAGCCACGTGGTAAATCATGCACGTACTTGTACAACTAGTTGAATTTATAAATTTGCCACAAACAAGAAAAGAAACTTAAAAACTTTACATTAAATATGTCCAGTAGGCCTATTGCGTACGATTGTGATTTGGTGGTCTATAAGAAAATTAACTTCACTAATAATTTTTTCCCCACGAATGGGTTAGTTGTTAAATAATTCCCACCCCATATATTTGCATACATATATGCAAGGTCCATTTGGCCCTACATACAATTAATTCGAAAGCCATCCATGCACGTGGTCTAATTAGCCGCAAATGATAGGATTAGGCTTAAGTGCACATTTAGGTCCAAATTCAAATTTTAAAAAATCGGTTATTAATGTTGCCGGAGAAAATAGTTTATATCAAGTACAGGTAATAAATAATAAGTCAAATAAAACGTCGAATTGATTTTTTCAAAAATAAATGTATGCATAGAGAATAATTATTTACTTTTTTTAAAAATTCGTAGTTATTTTTCGTAAACATAGCTTTGTTTATAAATTAATGCGCTCGCTTATTTAATAGGATTATGGGATTATATCCTGAAAATTCGACTTAACATTCGTTCGCATATCGTCCATATACAGCCCTCATGTCCATGGACTTCACGCGGTTTAGGCTTATCTCGGTGACCGTGTGCCCGATGACCGAGAGGCTAGGAGCTTCCATTAAGAGCGTTTATATATAGCGAGGGTCGTTGCGCAAATGCTTCCGATGATATACAACAAAAAGTTTCACGCACGTACACTACGCAATCATGGGATTGTATTTTTTTAAAAAACAAAAAACTTAAAATTTGAAAACTGGAATCAGGTGTCGCAAACACGTGGGTAAGGGTTAATCGAAAGCCGTTTATTAATCTTCGGCACAACGTTGCGAATAATTAGCAATAATTACTAAATAATAGCGTGGAGAACGTACCTGCGACGCGGGATGATAAGGGTATCCGAACTGCGCGTAGGACATGTTTCATACAAATGTGGAAAATCCGGCCGAGTTCTCATTAAAATAATAATAATAAAATTCGAGCCTCAGAAATCGGGGCGCGGTTAAGAGTCAGCTATACACGCTGCGTCCAACACTTGACCGGAAATGGTCGGCCGATGATGGAACCAACTCCTCGTCGGGCAATGGTATGCTGCGCGCACGTGCCCGGTGCGTTAGGGCGCCTGCGCGAACGACGGACCTCTCGAGTATAAGGCCGCCCCGGGAAAAAAAAAAAAACGGAAGTGGAAACTTTTTTTCTTTTCTTTTTTGTTATTTTCCGAAAGTTAGCTTCGGGTCCGGTCCTCTTCTTACCCCTCTCCCCAACTGCAGTTCTTCGATCGCTGGCCACTACTAGCTCGTCGGGCTGGTCATCGCTGACCAACGTCCACCGCGGCACTGGTTCGGACGCGTTAATTCACGGTGAGAAAACTTTTCGTCGACCCCGAAAGTTTTTTCCTCGTCGTTTTGGTCGGCGCTGGTCGAGCGACCGCCGCTGACCTCACCACTGGCCGGGACTGACCGACGCACGACCGGCAGCTGGAAATGGTCATCCGGACACCGGCTAACAATCCGTGATGGCGATTGCCATTCTGCGAAGTCCAATGAAAATCCTCTCGAATTTTTCTTTTCGTTGTTGGTTTTTTGTTTTTGTTAAGTCCATGCACTTTTGAATCGTAACTAATCGATGATATATATATATATATATCCAGCGTTCGCGCAGTGCGCCTGGTGTGTGTGTGTTTCTTCCACGCACCTCGCTCTGAAGCAGCTCCAACTCCAACTAGTTGAGTTTGGCAGAAGGCAAGCAGCAGGAAGGAAAAAGTAGGAGAGAGAGAGGAGCAACAGCTTAGCGGAGAGGGGAAAAAAAAAAGCCAGAAAAACGGTTGGGATGTACGGCTGTGTAGTTGGGATTATCGAATCCTGCGAAGTCCTCCTTCTCTGTCTGCTTAGACGGACAACTGCCAGCAACTCCTTCGTTGGCCGCTTCGAGTGGGGGTCACTCGCATCGCCATTTTAGCCAATGGCACGATCACCGGGCATTAGGAAGCACTTAGTCGCCTTCCCAACTAATAATTGGCCGGCCGGCGACGGAATAACGAAGGCTGCGGCGCCCCCACCTGCGCCACGCCCCACTTATGGTCAGCGGGGAGGAGCCTAGGCCACCCCGCGTGATCCCCACGGACCAATGGCAGCGCGCACGACACCTGTTTATGTGTCTGCGCACGTTTTCAAGATGGAAGTCGGTGGGGGTTACCTGGTGCAAACTTTTACCAACTCTCGAGTCCCGATCGGGATTCAAGATGGCGCTTCATGTGGGCTCTCTTTTAGGGTCCTCCCTCACTTATCCACTCGGGAGGACTTACTTGGAGAGAGAGGCTCTTCGCTCCTCATCCGATGTTTGCTAAGCGGCCATTGGAAAAAAAAACGCTATCGGATGGGTGGTGTTTTTTTTGTTTTTCAAACAATTTTAGTGAGCGTTGCACCCCCTAGCAAACTTATCGGGGGTGCCAGGGTCCACGCCACGCGATTAGATAACCGGAAAATAGTGGATTTTAGAGTGAGGTCTAGGGCCAGATTCCGAATTGTGCTATCCGGACCTCTTTAGGGGGAGGGGGTAGAAAAAACTTTCCGATACATTTTTTCATATTTTTTAAAGTTTTTTTTTGAAATTTTCGTATCCGGCTAGGTTACGTGTAGAAGTAATATCGAATAAAACAATAGGATATTTTTCATAATTAGATAAGATTGCTACTTCCTCGCACAGAAAAGATATTGTACGAAAAGAAACAATACCTAATTACCTTTATTTCTGTGTATTCTTTATTAAGTTCACCATTTTTTTGCCGAACAAATTTTAATACACTCGTAAAAACTCACTTAATAATAATAATAATTGTAATAGTAAAACTTTGTTCCTAGTTTAATCAGGAATTTATTTGAAGTTCTCGAAACAGGACGACGATGTTTTAAAACGGAAAAACAGTCCGAATTTTCAATGATTTCGCCATAATTAAACTGCGTCTTCAACAAACGTTTATCGCACAAATTGCTTAAAATAATACGCAAAAATAAACGGCGGATAAAATGACAGCGATAATATATCAAACCCCCATATTTCTCTGCGTGTAATTTTATTTTCATCGTAAATAACGCAAACTTAGGCACTGTTGTTCACTCGTATTTGATGTCAGTAGGCTTAAGGAGCGCGAAACTCTCTATGAAAGTTTGAAACAAAAATTATGAAATTCTAATTCTGAAAATAAAATATCACGTAACAATATAAAAAACAGTCGTCGGCTGCCATCTTTTTAATTAAAAACCGAGGATATTTTTGTTGTTTATTGTGATAAAATGGCGACGAAAACTTCGCTTCTGTATACGAGTGCATCTACATTTGCATTATACCATACGCTGTACACGTATAATGAAGTTAATTTTGAACTAAAAAAAATCGTGCCTGCCAATTGTTCGCATATTTAGCGATTGCCTCCATTAATTAAGGGGTTTGATTTTGAGCGATGGAGTCGCTTACGAATTCATTTTCGGAAGCTAATGCTAAGGACACCCGCGGTGTAATATATGACTCGGTGTGAAGTTATTTCCATTGTTTAATTAAACAACGTTCCTGGCCACTCGGGATGCTTAATTCGTAGGTGAGAAATTCATTGCCAATTGCACATACATGTACGTGTAATCCATACAGCACTTGCATGGCGTAACGTGTTCGTGTCAAGAATACAAATACTCGTACAATACTGCATGCGTGGTCTCTACAGGTACGCACACGTACATACGTTCTTCGCATGGATTAGGATATGGATTTTTAAGGCGTGGTTGTCGAGTGCACGGTCGAAAAGGTCTTCAATTATAAAGGACATTTTTAGAATTGTTTGCAAATGAGATAGCGAGGTGACCAGTTAATAGGGTGAGGAATTGCACGCTCCTCGCTCGACGTGATTTTTGTCCGACATGAACCATGACAGTGTTCCTTTGTTACTGGTACATCTACGTGTACGTGTATATGCTGTACATAAAAAGGGTTTGTAATCAGAAGAGTGAAAATTTCACCTCTTGTAGACACGCGTCGAACGACTTATAGGCCTACTTGTTTAATCTGATCCCAAATTCTTCATTATTCCTAGACGGTCTTCACGATATAATGTACATGTATACCGTATGTACGGTGTAAATACGCATTGTACTTTGTATACACTCTTAAAGCCGTTTACCCGCATACTGTACGTACTTGTAAAGACGGTTTTATATCGTTTGTTCGACCATTTCCTGTAGAAAATATATTTCTATTGAATACGTTGTGAAAACGTTTTTGTACATACCAGTACATAAATTATTATTAGGCTATAACGATTAGTATATTACTAAGAATATTTAATAATAACGGTTATTATGCGAAAACTGCAGAACACTCTTTTTCCCACATCAATTTTTTTAAGACTTATGTTTCCAGACTTAGAGTATTTATTTGCTAACCAGTTTGAAATTTACGCAACTTTACAATGTTTCTTTTTCTTTACATTTTCCCGATATATTTTACATTTACTTGGGCATTGTCTCGGTTATTCCGAGCGTTTTATTCATACGACCCATAATTATTCATGGATATCCACCATTTGCTGAAGTTGGTTTGTTTTTTTCCAAATTGTTTTCGAATGGGAAAGCTAAAACTTTATAAAGAAACCTACGCAGGCCATAGGCAGTATTTGTAGCCAATGAGGTCTAGCCGAGGCGCACATGTAATTGTTGCTATTGTAAACATTAGCTTAATATTGCATTGGCTAAGAACGATACTCTTTAGAACGATTGGATATATGCGTTGTATACTGGATATATTTGATTTTTGGTGTTAAATTTAGCATGATTGGGGTTGTTTTAATATTTAGTAATCTTTTTGTTTGGGAATGACCACACATCTTACAACGAAAAACTGCTGTAGGCTATGCATACATGTTGTGAAGCAAATTGTATCATGTGCCATCAGCAGGTGGTCACTAGTGTCCGCAGTCGTACGTGAAAAATGACCGGAAATGAATGGCCGCAACTTTTCACCCTCATACGCATGCAGAATTTGATATTTTCCTTACAAACGTCAAAAATTTCGAAGTCGGACAGAAAATGTGTAACATTTGCGATTCATAATTAACTGAATTATTCGACACCACACATTAACTTCATTAACTTAAGCATAAATGTGTATGCTATAAGACCTTAATTACTGCAGGAATCGTCTTGAAATCAGCCCTAAGGTCTATGTAGGCCCACTTAACAATGGGGATATAAACCGTTTAGTGTTGCGAATGAATTTTTAAAGTGCAAATTGGGTAATAAAATAGCTTAATGTGAATTTCATTTCATGTGGGATTTTTTTCATTCCCGAATTGAGTCGGACCCTATAATTTAGTGTTCTCTTAATCCATGGATTAAGAGCTCGTTTGTATTCCTTTTAAGTTGGTAGTTAGCTTGCCCTTAGTGAACACTTAGCCTCGGATCGCAGTTGGCGTCGGTGTAGCTATCGATTGGCCTCCTACCAGTTGTTTGCAAACACATTGTCCATGCACTTTGAAGTCTATGGAAGTGGGTAGACGTGGACGGACGGTGGTCAGCTTGAGGTTGAATGATGAGATTGGACAATGGCCTCCGGGCGGCTGGGTTTTTTTTTTTTTTGGCGCCACTTGTCTGGCAATTTCGGCTCAAGATGACGGATGGATGGACTTAAAAGGGGTAGATGGCACTAGTGAGAGAGAGAGAGCTACTCAAGTAGATTTCACCCGGGGTCAGGATGACCCCCTCCGGCCACGATGGCACCCAGTCCATTGCCGAACTAAAACTTCCACATCCATGGGCTAAAACCTGCCTAACTGGAAAAAAAAAATTAGCTTTTTATGGCCGGAACACCACTCTTTTATTTGATCACTGATTTGTAAATTGAAGATTTACGATAACGACCCGTTGAAAGGATCATAAATTCCGTTATTGAAATGCACCTGTGCAATGCTTTATCGATGGAGCGCAAAGTTTGTTTATCCTAAATTTACATAAATATATTCTCGAAGCATTTTTCCTATAAATTCAGACTTGTCTAGCGCATAGAACAAATTTGTTGACATGTTTTACATTTTATTACAAATTTTTTTAAAAAACTGTTTAGAATGATGTTCATCGTAATCTTTCCGTTCTCATCATTCGCATGTTATAATTGACATTTAAATGAAAGGACCAATAACGTGTAGTTTGATAATTCAACCACATAAACTGTATATGCATGTACATTAAGGCCATTTAATTATTATGTTTTCGTAAAGAAATTTGACGTAATTGAACCTATACTGCAGTTTAAATTATCAGACTTGCATGTATGTATGTGTAAATTTGTTCGTAGAGCAGGTAATTATGCTTGTATATTCTTTGCATTTCATGATGAAATTTCTTCCCCCCCCCCCCCTTCCAACCAAACATAACTTCGTTTAATGTACAAGCAAATTCATTGGTTCGACTATTTTCGTATAGTAATATCTGTAAAGATTTTGTTTGGCACAGCCTATACATGTATAGTATATGACCTCTGCATAAAGCCTATATGTAATAAAGGTACACATGAATAGGGAGTGAAAAATTGAGGCCATTTGTTGAACAACGGGGTTTTGGCCGTGAGAATTGACGACCAGCTGTTGGCACTAAAGCGACAAATCCACTACCATTTCAACATCTGCTGACAAATAATATGTTTAATATAGACTAAGCAGGCATTTCCTCGTTTTCGTGTAGGTGGCAGCACTTTGCAACTAACCGAGCTTCTTTAATTATCTTAATGCACCAGATTCGTACGAATAGCTTTTTTTGGGTATGGTCACACTCAAAATATGTTCGATCTGTAATTGTAAAAGTAGGTAAAAATGCAACGAATAATTAGTCCAGCTGCTGAATGTTTTCATTTTTGGTTTCGGTCATTGTTGGTACTCATCGAAGTAGCACCTTCATTACATAAGTAAATACAATTTAGATAGTGTTTATCAAGTTTTAAACGTCCATAAGAAATGTTTTAAATTCAATTCTTTAATATTTGTAATTTAAAATTCCTTAATAGACACCTCGAAACATGCGCATAATGTCTTATTGACACGAAATAACACGTTGCGATGTAATATGAAACGTCGATATTTTATATGAACATCGATAATTGTTTATAACATGTCCTGCAGTATTTTCATTAGGACTGCGTATGTGATTTTATCTTCGGTCCTTTGGTAATTTCATTTGATTTTCGGGGTCGGTTCGTTTGTTCCGCTATAGGTTATGTAATAGTTATATATCGTAAGTTTATCGAAGATAATTTTTTAGCAATATGTAGGACACCTAAAATAGCCTTCTAAATTCCAGTAAAACTCTTGTGTAATATCAACCTAGCTTGGATAATATCTGCTTTTATCAACGGCTTTAGGTAAAATGTTTACCAATATTATTTGATCCGATTGCGGCGAGGCTTTGATGTCAAGTGCAAAATCGATAAGGGTTTCCATCGTCGAATATACTTATGCACTTCCGGTTCCCTTATCAATTTTCAAAAGCCTATCCTTTTTATGCAACTATCCCTTTTATGCATGTAATATTGATTGCAATTAATGGCAATCAAATTGGCAAGCAATATACTGTAATAGCCATATGAAATGTATAACCAACAATTAACACGCAAGTAAAGGGATTTAAAATAAAAATTGAATGGCATTGTTCACTTTCATTTGACACTTTTATACGTTAAATCTTAGACAAAATCTCTTGAAAATATTTAGAATATGGTAATCTATGTAATGTTTTATTTGATGCACACCTCCAATGGTGAACGTTTTTAAGGTATTTATCTACAGTTAAGTCTTCAACTAAATTTTCAATGAAGAAATAATAGAAAAAAAAATGATCTAATAAGCGATATTTTTCCCACGCCTTATGCTTAAATGTATTTCCTGCTAAGTGTTTCTGATGTCATTAGATTATTAAACATGTCCACTGAACGTGTAGGCTACATGTAGTTTATACATAACGTTAATATTATATATTTGGGAATTATACAATACAGTATTTACGTGATAACATGTATATATTATATATATATATATATAAATGTGCAGTAATTGAAATAAACGGGCACATCGGAGATGTATTGACAACATGCACACATAATACCTCGCCTTCTCCCTGTGTACATTTCCAATATCCAATATATACATTAATACCGTATGTATTGTATTGTATTGTATTGCTATATTGAGCAATAACGAAATATGATCGTAATGTCTTTTTTATTGCATAGTAGCTTTGTACGATGGCTGTTTAACAAAACACAAGTTTGTTTGCCGTGTAACCGAAGAAACCACTTAAAAGGTACACAATAAAATAAATTTAAATATGGCCAAGGGGTCAAACTAATCCGGTTGCACTGTATACACACATTTTACTCGTACTTGTATATTTATATCCAAGCGCACATTCACCGCTTGTACAATGCATACAAGGCCCATAAACTCTTAAAGCTTAATTACAATTCATTTTATGAAGCTATAAACTTAATAAAACAATGAAATTTATACCCTCTTTCGGTCGACCTGTCTGTTTTAACCTTAAACAAATCCATGTCCGCGCAAAGTTTTTACAACGCGGTTGATTTTAATTTGTGTTTACGCCAATTTTATATGCGGAAAAACAGCGTGTTTTCTACTTCCGATTTTTTTTAAAAAAAACTACTTCTACCAAAGAAAAAAAAACCATCGTATCGATGATAAAATTAACATCTCTGCATGTAACACTCTCTCGAGCAATTATAGTAAATTAAGCGAGCATAAACTTGAGTTGATAACAAATCTTTAATGCATTATGGATAATTAAAAATCAAAACAATTTAACTAAACAATATCAATAATATTTTCTTTTGAATTTTTATTTTCTTTTATTTCGCAATTTTTTTCGAAGAAAAACCAATTTCTTATATCCTAAATATAAAAATGAGTAAATGCACCTTTTTTGGATAACATTTTCGCCAGAGTTTGTTTTTCTTCCTTTTTTTTTCCTGCTTCGTGTTTAGTTGTTTGTTTCGTTAATTGCATCTATTTTAATACAAGTATAAACTTTGTTGGGTCAATGTTTGTAAACAGTATGAAAAATATCGAGATACGTAATGCACGAGGCATAATTTTCATTAGCTTTGTTTAATGTAATTATAATGCCCTAGGATAGTGGTTACTATAGTGGAGATTTTCGTAAATGCAACGTATTACTTAAATGTTATTTTTGAATGTTGATAATGCGTGCATAATAACGCAGTAACGATAGGATTTCTGCAGATTATAAAAGCCAAAGAGTGAAATTCCCAAATGTTTTGCCCGCAAAGGCCTTTGATGCATTGAAATTTGAAAGCGTTGATGATGGGATACGCGGAGCCATCTTAGTCCATACTAATTTCTCCTATCATTCATTCACGATGAAAAGTGTTTACGTAGTCCGACGTAAAGCAGTAAATTTATTGTCTCGTATATTAATTAATACCCAGAAATTGGCGCTTGTACTTCTTCCGTCTTCCAATGCACGAACAACAACAGCTAGGGAAATGACCTTCGACCTCGGTCGATTTACGTTTTCACGGGTAAGATGCGCTTGTATATATACAGTACAGTGTATACACGAACTGCTGCCAAGCTACAAGTACATCGAAAACATCGTTTTCGAGTCGAGCTTATCAGAAAATGAATCCGCGCTCCAGAATGCGGGCGTTCTCGGCGGTGACCCTCGACCCCCTCGCTCGAGATCCCCGAAATTTACATACACGACCGATATCCTGCTATCGGGGATAGTTTATTTTATTTTATTTTGCAGGGTGGTCATATTTACGCTCCATTGTTTATCGGAATCGAAATGGTTTATTTAGTGCGTCTTTTACACTGACCAGAGAAGAAGGAAGGACTCGCGTTATCGTCCGGTCGGTCGTTCATGTCGTGTCCAGTTTAATTTTGGGGCGAGGACCGAGGAGTCGATTTTCATGAACTGCGTGTGCCTCCCGTGATCCCATCCTCGAGCCACGGTCTCAACTTACCCCCTTCTCACAGATTTCTCAGGGCCACATTTTCCAAAGTTATTTTAATGTCTGACGAAGGGTGCTCCTGATACCTCAGCGAAATTCCACACAGTGACCCACCCAAGCCCACCGAAGGCCTGCCTAAACTCAGCGTTTCTGTTTGGGTGGCCCCGGAAATCACCCATTCCCAAGCACCGTGCTTCCGCTTTCGAAATTACACAAGGATTGTGCTTGAGTGAGCGAGTTCCTAGCCTCGTGACAGGAAACGGTTTAAGGGAACCGTTTTCATTTAGGGAAAAATTCCTAAATATTATCATCATCTATTCACACTTTACTCTTTAAGGCGAGGATATTTCTAAATAATAATGAAATTCACACGAGTATGTGTTTTACAATAACATTTATTTCGAATTTATTTCCTTAATTTTTTTTAAAATCCCGCATAAATGAAAAATGAGAAGTGGATGTAATTTCACATTTCGACTTGTAGTTTTCTCTTTTCTATAAAGTACTGTATTATCCTCAATATGGCATTGGCATTAACTGAAATTGCTCGATTTCATGAGAAAAAAAATTACAGAAAAGGTATAGGCATACAAGTATATTGGTTTTGACAAATGCCTGGCTTCGTATTTCTCTGCAAATTTCATGAAATAATTATGATATGTTCCAAATTTTCCTGTGCACTATTCAATCATCTGAATTCTGATCTGGCAGATCTGGGAGATCTGCGATGACTTCTGAAATTAAACTCTACTAAACTGCACCGAAGTCTAAAACTACAGTCGAACTACAGTATTAAGATAATCCACTACAGTATTTAAAAAACCGTAATGATACAAACTACTTTAGCACATCGTAAATTTGAAATTGCAGAAAGCATACATTAGAAACGTGCGGTGTATGTAAGTCAGTATTAAACGGCTATTAACGATTCAATAACTTGGTAATAATTCAATGCAACTCGGCGTCCTTCGGTGAGTTCAGTCAGTCATCATACCTTGTGCTAAATGCTGCAGTTGACTTCAGTTAGACTTAAATTGTATTGCAATAAGTTTATCTCCGAACTGTAATTTCATTAACGACTCATCACAACACCGATGCACCACAAGCACAGCGCACACTTACGCTTGGTTTATTTCGATAGGTTTATCTCTGAACTGTAAGTTCAGTAACGATGCATTAGTAATTTCAAAAAACAACAACTAATGAACAAGCACAGTGCATATTTTTCAAACATTGCACTTTTCTTCTTCTTCTGAATTTTGTCAGTCTCTGCAGGCATCAGGGGACATCCGTGCTTATCTTCCGTAAGAATCAGGGTCACGAAACTGTCCACTGACCACAACATCGACCCATGGTCAGCGTGGGATATTTTTGAGAGAGGGAGAGAGGGATGGTCGGTTTGTCGTTTTTTTGGTGGCGTTAATTAATCCTCTACGCCTGAACATGTACTGTGCATATCTGTGTATGCATAGTGGGGTGTGTAGTACTGTAGTGTACACGTACACGTATAGTGTGTATATATATATATATCCGTGGTTGTTGACAGATGGCATCTTGGTGCTCTGACATTCTGACGCTAAACACATTGCCAAATCCTAATGATTTCCCCTCAGTAACTAGATAGTACAAACTAATACCAAGTGCAGGAGTCGTTAGTACTCTGTTTATCCGGGTAATCGTGCAGAAAAAGGCGACAAATTCGTCGCCAGAGTCGCCACCTAGTCTGCACCTAGTCTCGCTTTTTATTCTGGCTTGTCACATAGCATTATGGCCGACATGTAGTACGTGTAGTGTACGGTTTAAAACGGGATTATGCGAAATTTGTTCTTCTTTTGCTCGCTTTTTTCTCCGCGTTTCCGGTCATGTTAAGAAAGAGCCCACTGCTGTTACGCGGGGATGGGACAAACGTGTAAGGTCCCGGTCTGCTCAACGGAACTGGAACTAATAGAGAAACGTCTCGTTTAATTATAGCTTGGGCTTGACTTAATGTTAGGCACCATCCTAGTTGCAGTTTCCCCTATAGTGCAGCTTTTTTAAAAATAAAATAAAAATAAAAAAAAAAAAAAAACAACGAACTACGAATATGGACTAATTTATTTGAAGAAAAAAAAAATGCACCAAAATATGCGTTGCAATGTTGAATTCTTAAAAAAGTTTATTCCTTGGGGTTCAAGGGGGATGCTTAAGGTATTTCCCGATTTAAATGGACTAATCGTACGCGGAATAATTGAATGATAGTATTGAGTTATGATTTCGTTTTAAATTTATTTTTATTTAAATACGTGTAGCTTTCAAAAATAAATGGGAAATTAGATAGACTTATTATATCGATTGCACTGGATTATATAATTAAAAAATGTATAAAGAATAGTAGTGTATTAAGGATTAAAGCATCTTGATTATTAAGCCGAAATTGACAGATTAATTTGAGAATGTGAGAAAACGAAAATTGCTCTATAGAACACTTAGAAATGTGGGATTCTGTGAGAATAACCGATCCTTTTCTGCGTTTATGTCTTTGAAGAATATGAATTTGTGGTACAATAACAATTTTTGAATCATATGTGGGCAATCAAAGCACATCAGTACTTGTGGTCGAATTTGCAATATCATGAGGTGTACAATCGACGTATACATACTGTACATCGTACAATGTATATGCTTTGTGTCAAAATTGTAAATTAATTCATGCGCCCGAGTTTATTCGAATAAATAAGACACGTGTATCGTTGTTGTTGATGCCCGATACCCAAAAACTTGCAGGTTATTTCCCGTATGGACGTACAGTATGCACTCGTATTCATGTTTTGTTCTTGCGAAGCAATGAGGGTCTTGACTTCCAATAAATGCTCATTAACTTAAATCACAAATTTCAGGGGGTTTTTATATTACATTTTTGAAGATATTATTCTCAAACCTTCGGCTAAATGATATGCTCGAATTGAATTGATGAGGTCCGTGTGTTATGTAGAACAGCCTTAGGGTAGTTGATGATGTTTCCCAAAATGTGGGGTACACACTCAACGGTACATGATGCCCACGAAACCCCATTTCCTTTTTGCTTTTTTGTTTTAATAAGCGGCTTCTTTAATATGACGGAATCCAACTTAAAAACTTTTTTCTTCTACACTTCGTAATTTATTGGAACAAATGTTGGCTAGTAATACGCGTAAGTTTCTTTTTTCTTCAATTTTTGGCTAGACTATGAGTCGATTTTTCTGGATGCCAGCTAATTGCTCTCAATGTTTACTAAATTATAAATTGCTGTAGCTTTTCGGTGGTTCCTGTACCTTTCGTCATAATGTCGGCAAATTTTAAAAGTTGAAAAAGAAGATCCGCTCTTTGTGAAGTAACGAATCTTTTTTTTAAAAAATTTTCTATCCTCCTTATTTATTTCTTTGGTGAAAAAATGGCGGGCTTTTTTCTAAGTATTACTGAAGCCTTTGGTCTAATGAGAACAGTTCTTGTGTCGGTGGAATTGCTGTGTATTTCTGCCACGTTTAAAGGCGATGATATATATATTTTAAGTTTGTTTGATATTTTGGCGTTACTATATTGAGGTGAACGTGTTTCGCACGAGTCGGTTTCGGTTTGATAAGACGATAGCTTTAGTTGAAGTGTTACAAGTTTGAAAACAAACCCTTTTAGTCGCCCCAACCTTATTTTTCACATTGCTTGGCTGGTCCAAAAGGTTTTATTTATTAAATATGGAAATAATTGTGCCGTTTACATCCGGTAAAATAACCATTCCATGGAAAAATCAGGTGATATGTACACTGTACATGTACACTGCATCGATATTTTAGGTTAATTTAAAAGAGTGCGGCGCTAAATAAAATGACTCCATTCATCAACATATTCGCAAAGGACCAAAGGTGACTACATTGTTATCGTTCGTAAAATATTTATTAATCCCAAAATAAAATTAACTGACGTTCGTGCAACAGGCCAGAACACACACACAGTACAATGTACTCTGTAGGTGAAATATTTTTAGCGTATTTGTAATTCCTGACCCCATAAATAATCCCCTCACCCCTTTAAATACAAAGTAAATGTAGCAGCTGTTAATTCTCCTTCCGGCCCTGTAAATTATTTTTATTTTTTTGGTTAATGCGCGATATATTTTCTTGGGGGGTAATTCATCTCGCGACATTGACTATTTTTCACGTCGTGGGCTAGCGTTTTGTTTTTAAAACGGAAGTGAAAAACAATTCAGCATCAAAGGCGGCTTTTATAAAATATCGTTTTTCTCGTAGGCGATAGTAAGCGGCGGGGCAGAGTGACCGCTCAACTTGGGGAATTCTCCGATTGTCAAGTGTCCATAATGGCGGATCCCAATCAAGGATTTAGTGCGGAGGCTGTTGCTTCGTTTATTATCGAAAAAGGAGGAAAAACATCGACCGGAGAAGTTGCCAGACACTTTCGCAAGTATCTGCTGGACGAGGACAACCAAGGTAGGCCGAAAATAAATGTACTCTTACGCGAATTGCGAGGGAAAAAGGAACGGGGAAGTAGCGAGCCGCTCCCAATCGAGCCAAGTCGAAACTTCCTCCGTTGTTTAGTTAAGTTTTACGTCTAATATCCTAGCAAACAGATTATTCGATAGATAGTGTGTTAAAAGCTAATTCCTCGTCGCAATTTGACTCGATGAATTAATTCATCACGACTGTTTTTGTCATGAGTGTTGCTTCGTCAAGGACAATGCTCGGATTCGATAGCCGACGCAATTACGGACCGAAGTTCGTTTGTTCTTAGCGAATATTAACGGAATTTATGAACGCTAAATTGGTACGTTTAGCTGACCATTGACTCGCTGTTGATTATTACGCGTAATGAACGTTTACATCGTTTCTATCGATATTATTTTGGTGGTTGTCGTTGCACTCCGTGACAAGCTACTCGGTCACACTTCTGTTGCTAAGCAACGAGGCTTATCCTGCCTGGCGCGTCTATCAACACTGGTTTAAATGCTAAACACGTTTTCATTGGTAATTTTGATTAACCTTTTACATAACTACATAACTTACGATGCAAATTCAGTTTTGTTCGTGTTGTTTAAGTACAGTTCTTATTATTTACTTTGATTATGAAATTGAAATAAATTTCTCTACACATTCCTGTCTACACAAAATAAACTTTTACGTGTTTATTATATGCTGCCCACCCCATTTAAAACTCGGTTTAGTAGACATGTTTCTTCTTGGCACATTAACGTTCAAAACGTAAAACAGAACACTGTGAGGGCAATCGTAAGTTATACATGGTGTTTCCAATTGCAGTTATTGACTTGAGAAGTGTTCAGTATAGATTATTGTAGCCTATATAAAGTATACAAAATGCAATGAGTTAACTTAAACGTTCAAGCAAATTATGATCACCAACCGTGATCGTTCGGACAACGGTGTGAATAATCAGCACCTAAGATGATGAGGTAGTTATTTTAAAACTAGTTAACACCGCGAAAATATATTTCATCAGAAAGTCATCCAGTGAAGAAAAAAAATCGTGATGAGGTTGGGAATCAGGACATCTGGACAGCACTTATTGTGACACTTAAAATCTGTTCCGATTGTATCGATGCTAGGATGTATTGTTAAAATGGAGAAATTTCCATTCGTCGACTTTTTTAAAAGGTAGTGGGCCATACATGTACGTGTATGGCAGGTAACGCTGTGATTCTTGCTGAATTTGATTTGTAATGTTTGGCCCACTTTAGAATATTGCATAATTTTTCTACTTGGCGTATTTAATAATGCGATGATGGCATTTTTAGTTGTGCCGTGCCCTGTACGTGTGACCTTCACGAAGAGGATGTTGTGCTTTTATTTTTTATTTATTTTTTATTCTGGCGCATTATGCGACCCACGCCCAACTTTCTAATGTGTAATTGATGCGAACACGTGGATCTCGGTTGATTATTAAATCCGACGAAAATATCTAGCGATGTTCACATGTGTCCAATCGTGAACAATGACAGATGACACACGCATAGTTTGATAACGCTCAGACAATGGGATTTCATACGGAACTGCGAATGCAAACAAGTTAGAACCGCGACATTATCAGTGTCCAAGAGTCACGTGTCACTGACATTGCTTCGTGTCATTTTTGTCGTTTCAACATTTGCATAAGAATGGCTGCTGATAGCCCTTAAATCACGAAGATGTCGTTAGCACGCGTAATAACCCCCTTCTTCCTTTGTCCTTCGCTCGTAAAAATAGCCGCTATGAAAAGCGTGAATACTGACACTGACACTGATGACATCGACGGCCTTTCCAGGAATGGGCATAAATTTCATTAACGCTACTTGGCATGCATTTCAAAACCATAAACCAAGAAAAGAGTTTAAAAGAGTTTTGAGTTTGCCCGAACGCCATTGAGACATCGTCGTCCATCTTAGTGAACCAAAACGGAAGGAACGAAATGCTATCTTTTATCGAAATGTAAACTCAATAATCGTGCATAATTGCTTTGCAGTACCCAAATTTCGGTTGCATTATGATTATTATTATTTTCTATCGCTATTAAGTTATTTGAGTCATAGTCGAGTTATCGCTTCTCCATGTCTTCCCTCTGACTTGGAAAACCTAGAATTGTCAGGGTAGTAAGAGAGGAATCTAAGAATGTCAGGAAAATTTTCATCGAATAAAATGCCAGCCTTAAATTACCACAATCTTCAATGATTGTTTCTGATACTGCTCAAAAGAATGCGAGTGTAGTCACACATACGCAATAATAGGTAATTTCTCCTATTTTTCGTAGAACACGTTCAACATTTGAAATAATAAATAAATATACCAGTAATTGGTCAATTTTGTTCACATTTTATTCTTTAAACATTTTTGAAAAATTCAAAACAAAAAATTCCCCAAAAACCTGGAAAAGTCAGAGAAGTTGAGAACTTAATGGTTATTATTTTTATTGCTATTGTACGTGTTGAAGTTATTTGGGTCAAAGACGGATTATTGCTTCTACTTGCCACTTTTGAAAAGCGTACCCTTATGCCCGTTATATCCACTATCTTGATATTATGTTAAAATCATTTCTAACTATATAGAAATTAATCTGATATTAAATATACGCGAATCCGTTTATTTGGAATGGAGCTTTTCTATAATTTTTGGAAAAAGTTAGGTTTTTTTTTTCTTCTGCATGTCACATTTATTTAGAATTCAATTTGGCCATTTGTTTTTCTTTCAGAAAAAAATAAAGCTTTGTTCAGAGATTACGTTAATACCGTCGCCATAATAAAACGAATAGAGGTGAGTTTCTTGCCAAGGGGAAAAATGCATTATTTAAGTCGTGAATTAATATGCGCGTGTGGCTCTTATTTTTCATTTTTGTTTATTATTATAATTGTTATTATTATTATTTTACCACCAGAACGATAAGGTATTGGTTTTAAAACCAGAATGGAAAAAAGAGCGCAATTCGGACGGCGAATCCGCTCGTTCAACGCCATGCCGCGACATGGCCTCTTTGGGAAGCAGCTTAGAAAGCCTTCCTGTAGAAGATCCACTTCCGGCTGAACAAGTGCTTGTATTGAACAAGGACAGAGTGGACACGGAGGCCGCAACGGCAGACAAGAAGAAATCGGAAAATGGCAACGAATTGCTCAAAGAAACTGAATATATGGAAGCGAATGATCAACAGATTGCGATGCCAATTGCGCCACCTAGGAGAAGACACAGCGAAAAAAGAGCGGCGCCATCTGGTGATTCCGACACTCTGCAGGTACACGTAAATACCTCAATAGAAAATAACCTCAACTCGAGTTAAATTTTAAAGCCATGGTCAATTGAAAAATGTTTAGTTAAAAATTGCCATATTCAATAAAATCGGCTTAATGAAAATCGCATTTTCCAACGCCGCAATTTCAGTAATAAACCTCAGGCCTAAACCCCTTTTTAATGAAAGCCAATTATTATAACAATCCTGAAGTTTCTTCCAATTTTTTTTTCTAAATTAACTTTTGTTTATATCTGCAACATCTTACTCCTGGTGTGGGTAATAGGCGACTGTGACCTGAAATAAGCATCATTTTTTTTTTGGATTTATCAGTCTGTATTTTTACCCGTTATATTTCGTTGTCTAAATCATCAACCATAACTTTTAATTACAATATTCTTTTCACACTTCTCTTTTTCTTAAAAAAATGTTACATTCTTAATCATTCCCATACTGTGTGACCCCCGACCCTTTGTTTTCTCCAATAAAAAACAATTAGTTCGTTAAGCAAATATGTGTATACTTTAATTGGAAATTATGCACTACTTAATCCACGGTATTAAACACCACATTTCCGACTCAGTCCGTTCGTTTATTTTTTCGAGTTCCTAAGTGTTAGAGGAAGTGACAAGAAGTAGGCTTACTTGTTGGTTGGTGGCCACGAAAATCTATACTAGGCTGACTTTCCAAGTTCCAATCCTACTTAAATCAAAAATGCGTGCATGGTGAAATAAATAAAAATGGTCGGAAAAATGACGAAAAAAATGTTACATTCTTAATCATTCCCATACTGTGTGACCCCAACCCTTGGTTTTCTCCAATAAAAAACAATTATTTCGTTAAGCAAACATGTGTATACCGGAAAAATGACGAATGCATTATTCATCCTGAATTAATTTTCGTTTGCAGGCAAAAAGCGAAGGAGGAGATAAAGAAAACGAACCAAAAATTAGCGTCAAGGCTCAAGCTCAGAAAATCAACAAGCAAGTTTCTGATTCACAACTTGTGCCAGCGCCAGCGCCAACGTCCTCCTCCTCCCTGCAAGAAAAAACCAAAAAGTCGGCCAGGGATTCAAAGTTTGATAAGCAGGTAAGGACTGTTTATTTGCATAACAACGACATTACGAAACGAAAGCGTTCGATGCCAAGTGCATCGCTACGTGTCCGTGGACAGGTGCAACTCGTGCACCCCTTGCACACTCACCGTCGTCCTTCAATCCCACCCCAAGTCCTAATCTCGCCGAAGATTACCCTTATTTTAGCCTTTTAAAACAAACGTGAACATTCATTACGAGCAAGCTCGAGATGACCCGGTGATAAGTCAGTCACACGCTGGGATATAAATATTTAGCAAAAATAAATAAAATTACCTGTTGCCAACGAAAATCTGTGTTTTCTTCGGGCCTGACGAGCGTTGAAGAGATGACCGGCCTGTTTCGGAATCAACAGATCTGATTTTCTTCCAAATAACATCCAAATCTATTCACATGCATATATACACCGTAGGCCTACATTAGGACATTTTTATTTTCGACTCGTGGGGATATCCGTTTTTGTGAAACGCAAATATTGCTCGCAACTTTTAATTCCAAATACCCTTAGGTCATAGGGCTTGTTTTTTTCCTGAACAACTCCTGTCCAAACAAAGAAGATACTGAATAGTTTTTATATTGGATGTATTGTAAGCGTAAAATGTTTTGATGCGATAGATGACTTTTACGAGCGATGCATCCATGCCCATACGTGTAAATGTTTTAGGGATTTAATGTATGGTCACTGGGTTATTATTAATAGCCATATACAGTATTATGAGGACAGTTTACCGTATACCGGTACTGTATGTATAGTCAAATCGAGTTCTGTGAGAACCTGGAACAGCCAGGAAAATGTCCAATTTTTATCAGCTAAAATGCCAAGGAATTGAAACTTTAAATGATCAGATTATTAGAAACAAAAAAAAAAACTTTAAATAAAGGCCAGGTTGGCCCGCAGCTGTGTGAAAGCAATTCGAATTGAGCGATTTTGAACATTTAACGTTTTCAACTTTTTAATTAATAAATAAAATATCACTAATTATTATTTTTCCTTTTTTATTCTATGAATATTTTGTTGATAAAGTCAGGGAAATGTTTTTTTCCGAAAACCTGGAGAATAAGTGTGACGTATTATTTATGTGCGGATCGACGCGTCACACTAATCACGAATGTTTAACTCGTGACGTCAGAAAGGGACATTTAATTTACATCATCGACTTTCAAAGAAAACAAAACTGAATTCCTCCTTGTCTATCGATAAGCCTTAGCATACATACACTGTTTAGTTAGTTGCAGGAGTTGTGTAAAAGGGCTCTTGCAGAACAAGAAGGAAGAAAGGAAGGAAGGAAGAATCAGCTGGGTGTTGATTTCATGCAACTCAGTGGGAAAAAGCAAACACACTTGGGGGGTACAATCATAAATACAAGGTGTAATTTGTACTTTATGCTGACACTCCAACCTGACGGCTCAACCTTTTTTTTTTCCCTTTTTTTTGGTTTGTTTCCTTCGTGGTTCTTGAGGGCCATGGCATTTGTTACGTTTTCTGAACAATGACTCTGCGATTTTCGTCACGAATCCTCGCGAACTTGTCTTCTGATAACTCGCTCTTTGCATAATGCAAAAGACGTAGAAAGTGGGTGGATCGAAATGATAAATGGTCAGTGCATATGGAGCTGAACCTCTCAGGAAAAGGTGAATGCAGATGGACTTATTTAAATAAAAAGAAAAAAAAAATCCAGCAACAAAAAAAATTGCGTACTAGCAAATGAGCTTACTTCCACAATAATTAATGTGGACGTGTGGTCGCAGAATGCTCAGTAACTCAAAATTGGATAAGGAAAATTCACATGTTTTGATTTTAATTTCATTATTTATAATTAAAGTTATCACCTTTTTCATAAGTTTTCTTTTTCGCGTTAACGGACGAATGGATTTTCTATTTGGATATAAGTTTTATGTCATTCAAAGAAAGCGGTGTTTTATTTCGGAAGGAAATGGGTTTATTTTTAAATATTCGTCGATTTATACTAACTTTTAACATCGATCTGAAATTTTTGAGATTCGTTTGATGTTTACGTGTATGTCATCCCATTGAAATCCCATTGGATCATAAAAAGGCATGTACTTAAACATTTAATTAGTAATTGATTGTGTAAGTTTGTAATGCATGCATGTCTCTGTTAGACATGTATGTTTTTAACGCTTATTTTCTTCTGCTTTATAGATTGCTGACGACTACGACACTGCCTCAGTAATTTCGGTAAGTTACATTTAATTAACTTTTGGCACCGAACTCCAATTAATGCGGTCATCAAATAAAGCCGGTTTTAATTATCTGGGAAAATTAAATCAAACCTTGTTTGAATCGTCTTTTTAAGACCCCCTAATTAAGCTAGTGCATCCCGCAAGATGGCCAAATACACAGCGATTAAGTGTAATTATTGGACGAATTATCCCCTATCTCGTTACGTTTAATTCCTTATGCTCGTCTTCAGTTGAGTTTCCTTATTTTTCCTGACGTGTACATACATGTACGTGGTTTGGTTTACTCTACGAGAGTTGTTGAATTGGCAACAGTCGTACGAAGGTTAAATGGTTGAAACGATAATTTGCATCGCACTTTTTTTATGTATTTTTTTTTATTTCTGGATTCGTAGCCATTTTAGGAAATGGCAGAAGGTAGAATTTGGCAGCTTTTATTATTAGGTTTGGCTGCACTTAGTGTTAAACATCGGCGTTGAAATGTTGTAACGAAATGATTTGAAATCAGGATGGCATTTAGTCGTTGCACGTACATGTACAGTTGTATATAAAGGATATCGGTGTCCTTTAAATACCTCTCGAAAGTATGTTTTTTTTTCCAGGGATTTGTCTCGAGTTGTCGAGCGTACTATTATTGGAAGTTTTAAAACACTGTTAATCACTCCGGAAATAATATTAGTAGTTGCTGAATCAACGCTACAGCGTTAAAACATCTCGAACATGGTGTAAGCAATTCGACTGAATTTATGTTCATGACTAAAAGTTTCAAAGCATTTTAAGCACATGTGCTCTCCGCATAATCCGCATTTTTGAGGAGTGAGGTTGTTTAGGAATCGACTAAATTTGTTGAAGGCTCGAAGCCACCCTGGATGCCAGGGATTGTAGTTAAGTTAAAAGTTTTAAAAAGAAAAAGCCTAAATGAAACACGTTTCAGCGAAGACAAAACGGACATTTTTTTATATTATTATTTTGGCGAACGACAAATATTCTTCAAAATGTTGACACCCTTCTCACAATCAAATAGCTAAAAATTAATTCATTATGTTTACGAATTTCGAAAATTTCAACGAATCAAATGGTCCAAAACTTTTATGCACTTAAAATAACAATCAGGAATAAAAGGTGAAAGAAGGAAATAAATGTTTCACGTTTGTTGAGAAAAAATCACTCGTAATTTCGAATTTAGCGAGGGAAGTGGAACTCGTAATTTTTTTTTATAATACTATAGCAACATTTATTTATTTTTGGCGAATAGAAGCGTATCTGGTTTTAATCGGCACTAGATATTACACGGTGTATTGACAGGTTTACTTATCGGTATAATAAACGTGAAAGTGTCAGTTTGTCTAGACAACAACTTGTAAAAATGTTGAGAGTGGTCTCAAGAAAACTCTCATTACGTGTAGATTGCCTTGGCCAAATGCTTGCCTGGCTGACTTGGTTGATTTGCTGTAATTGTTAGCCCTACGTCTTTCTTTTCCTGTTGGCTGGCGTTTATAACATTTGGTATTCATTTCTTTTTCTTAATAACCAAGTGCCTCACGTTTAATTTTTAGATAAATCCAACAACGAAAGAATGGATGGTGATAGCGGCCAAGGCTGATTATATCGGTATGACGAAGCTACTTAAGGAAAATCCGAAGCTGGCCAAATACAAGGTAGACACTCCTCTCAAATTCACTTTTTCTCAACCACCAGCGAGAGTAAATGTACTCGCGTGCTGCGCCCTCTGATGCCAAGAAACGAAGCTGCCACCCATACACGTAACTTATTATGCAATCTTCACACCATTGCATTGCCTTCTAATGTCAAAAGACCCAAAAGGCATTTGTGCTCTGATTCGTTCCTTTGGGCCAATGATTTTCTTTTAACTTTCGGAAGGGAGAACAGAGGTTCGCGTGCTAATAAATTGGTAACAGCGTTTGTTTAAAAGTGGAAGATTGATCAGGTTTTCCTCGACCCGTGACCTTTCCCGTGCTAATAATTGATTAAGACCGGTCATTCGGATCAGATTTTGGTGCCCATAACTTATCTGTTTCACTCCAAATGGCGATTGGGGCGATCTGAAACTCGGTTAAGATGAGTGTCATCAGGTTGGTTGGGGTAGTCAATCAGGTACAACCGACCTCGTGAAAACCAATTTATAGTCGGTTTTGACAGGAGTTTTTTTCCTGTTTCTTCCGAACTTGACCCTGTCTCATCGGCCCCTTCGAGTAGTATTAGTTATTAGTTCTCACTTACCCCGCTTGAGTTTCCAAACTCCTATTAGGCCTAGGCTCGCGCACCCTTCCCTTGTTTTCACCAGTCATTATTGTAGTAACAGGAAATTGACGCCATTTACACCAGTTCATGACACCAGAAGAATGGCGAGAGGTGAAATAACATAAACCATTCGTGAGTGACTTGACATTCTGTGACCTTTGCTGGTGACGTTGGCAAAAGTCGGAAGAAATAAGTCTAGTACACTCTTGGCCTTTTTTGCATCTCGACCGTCAATTAGCATAAACCTATTGGTTTTTGTCATTCGTGCAAGTCATTGGTCAGCCTCGTTTAATTGTTCGCTTTCCACGCACAAAAGATTCTCCATGGACTAAGTCACAGTTGGATCAGGGCTGTGAATCGTGGATTAGTTGTAGCTGTGTGTTGCACTAAATAAGTGGTTTATGTGTCGTCTCAGTTCAACGACCGGAGTGCTCATCATCACATCAGAAAGTCCTACTTCGGGTTAGGTTTGGTTAGTTTATCTCGAGATATTATGCAAAATTATCAAACCATCTTCTGCGCCATCCTTTAAAAAATCTTTGTCAAATCATCACAAACGAACAATGCGTTTAGCATAGTAGGCGTGGTTATTGGCAAATGGGGATTGAAATTTCTTGCTTTGGTTTGAGTATTTCTTTGTCATCCCCCCCTTTCTTGCCCTCCCCCCCACAAATTTCCATGCAGTTGAAATTTTGACCTAGCAACAGAAACTTCTCGTTTAGGGATTCTGTCATCGCGTACGAGGCCTCATTTTGCCTGAAATTCAAATCACCCGACACATTTCCGGTTAAGATTTCGAGAAATCTTAAAACCTGAAATTCATTTTTTTCATAAATGGTCTTTTGAAAACAGGCTGTTTAAATCAAACTAGACATAAATTGCTGCGCGGTTCCTCGAATTTACGGCTTTCAGAGGTCACGTTTAGCTCTGCTTTTCCTAGAAAATTCTGGACAAAATTCCTTTGCCATTTCGTGTTTTGCATAGACTCATTGGCTTGTGTAATGATGAGGATGACCTAAAGCAGCGTAACTGTTATTGAACAAGAATATATTTCCTCTTGCGTATCTTGAAGTAGTGTTTGAAGACAGTTTGGTTTCCTTCACATAGGCCGTATGTTCCCTTAATTTTATAATTATTCGATGACAGTCCCACAGGCATTGCGACGATGGTTGGGGGGGGGGCGATGTCCTGTTAAATCCATATTGTGTTGAATGTTTCGTTTTCCATCGCTTTAACCTTAGGTTACTCTATTTTATTGACATATGTGCGCATGTCCTATCTCGAGTTAGTTTAATCCAGCAACAAATAAGTACAAGACTCATATCGTGTAAACCTATTAAAAGACTTTCTTGAAAAAATCAAAGTGGTTGGAAGTTGGCCATGTGTCCAGAACCTCACCAAAGCCATCTATCTACAGGACCCTTCACAGGCGATAAGGGATCCAAGGGGTGCATGATGGATCACGTGGCAACGTGCACTCCCTTCAAATTGTGATACTGTTTTTTCTTTTTTTTTCTCTCTCGTTACACTATCTCATTTTAAAGCCAATAAGCCAGTGCCAGTTTCGCAGTCACTGAATAATGATGGGCCTCCTGCTTGAGGTTTGTTTTGGGATGCTTATCTGCTCCGCTGATGGCCTGCCCCCTGTTGTTTTTTGGACGTCTTTTTGCACCCCTTGGTTGTTTGGTTTTTACTAGATGAATACATCTCACTTTCTGATACACACCAGAGTCGATTTCCTCCAGAGGTTGTTGCCAAACACCGAGAAAATCCTCCACTCACTTCGGTTTGGCAAAACTCAACTTTGACATCTGGAAAGTTTTCTACTTAACGTTTTTGGGCAGGTTAAACACGCATTTCTGTTTTTCTCACCCATCACTCTGCTGTACGGACGACGAAGAAACTTTAAGTCAGGAAATTGCGGTTTTTTCAACTCCTTACAAGCAATTAGACTGACACTGACAGTGTATGTTTTTTTTTTTATGGAATGGGGTCGTCCATACACGACGTCAACAGTCGAAGCGGTTTTAACGAATTTTAAATTTAAATATATCGATGTGTTCACATTGTAAGTATCTAACTAAGGGACTGATTTAACTATAGCATCACATGGGTTACAATGTGAACAATTCATTGTTACTTCGAAGTAATTAGCAGGTTCCCACAGGGTTCACTCTGACGTGGAAAACCTATTTAAGGAGTAAATTTTTAATCAACAAAGACGTCGAGAACGTTCGATTCAATTCAACTCAGTACGCTATAATGTCAGCAGGGATATG
>JAQIXS010000730.1:0-39708 GCA_034700785.1 Rossiulus vilnensis | reverse complement strand
GAGAAGAATAAATTCAGGTTATTTGAATTGCTTTTCTGTTAAGTGGTTTCTTCAAGTGATTGTTTACCAATTATCATTAGTTGTAGAAATTGCAATCGTTATTGAAATCGACGCTAATTTGAGTCTCCTAATTATTTTTTTCAGGAAAATTTGAAATTAAACTTGTGCAGTCAATAGATTGATAAAAAATCACGTGTGGCAAAATTTCGTAATACAGCCACTATAAGTAAGCAGCCTTCATTCTAAAAATGTTTTCAAGTTCACAAGCAGACATAACATGCGCATGTAGGACCAGGCTTCTGTGATACGAAAGAAGCATCGTCGAGGCTGGAGATCATTCGTATTTGCGTGGGTATTGCACGGAACCACGGCCTAAAGGAAATGTATATAAACCTGGATTAAGATCAAGTTCTTTTCAACTGCCAATGCGCAATGGGAAGCCGTGAAAACTAGCAATTAACGTGTACACATTCGAACGGGGTAATTAAGAATGCGTTCATCGTGGAATATTAAAAATGTGATTAACCCTGTATGCAAGTGTACGTGTTGTTCAATATTTACATCACTACGTTGGCTCTTGCTTGCTGCCAAAAAATTCTTCGAATCTATGACAAGGATAACCGACTTAACCATGTTCTTGTTCTGTATTCGTGCCAGTGTATTACGTGAAACTTCATTGTTGTTTCAGAATAGTATTTTGTCGGTTGGCCACGCCTGTCCCTATGTTAATTGTAACCGTTTTGGTAGTGTGGGAATATAGGGGCTATTTTGCTGTATGGATCTGGTTTCGCCTTATTATGCCTGACTGATTGAGTCTACAATGATGATTGAAGCCCAAAGTGTGTCAACGTTGTCCAAGTTTCTTTGTCACCATTGCTTCAAACCTTTGGCGCAATAGACGCTAAGTTAGCTCTGCCAACTGTTCATTCCATCCCGTGGCTTGATGAAAATACTGAAAAAGATTTTTTCTAAATACACTTGGTCCCAGTAAGTTTGTTAGGATTGTAGGCTACTAGCCGAGTTTTGGTTTGAAGAATCCAGTCTTTCCTTGAACAAGTGTCCTTCACTTAATTGGGGCATGCAAGTTTTGTCGTTAGCAATTTAACTGTGTGAAATTGTCATAAATGACGTTGTGGACGATTGTCATTAATGACAATTAGTTACGTTGCTAAAGACAAAGCATATGCTAGCTCCAGTTAAACCTAGGGCACCTGTTCGAAGAAAGACTGGGTTCAGTTAATCAGGGCCAGGGAACAGTAAAAGTACAAATAAAAGCAGTTCATGATCGTGGTACCATTCTAAAAATTTAGAATAGTCGTGATGTACGACGATCATGAACTGCTTTTCTTTACGCAGCAAAAAAAAATAACCACATCTGATTTTTCTGTATATGTGGACGATTTTGTTTTGCCGTTTAAAATAATTCAGCTTTATTGATGGAGTTAATTAAGTCAGATTTTGGTACAGTATTCGCTGAAATTTGAAATTTTTCCTAGGGAATACATTGTCAGGGTCGTGGGCAGATGCCACGCCCTCAAGGCCGGAAGCCCTTGAGCATGTACCATATACATGTATGCACTGTATGTCAAAATACATTGTTAACGTGGTTTATAGCAAAGGCTTTACTGAAGCTGTAAACTACGTTTGAGCAGTTTTCTTAGATCCATATTCGAAAGCCATTCAGTGAAGTGACCATATTATTGGTTCTGTAAATGATCTCATCAGTGAGTGAAATCAGTGCTTAAATGCATGCACATTTAGGCGTTCATTGGAGTTTGTCGGTGTGTACTGCGTTGATATCAGAGCATTGCGGTCAAATAATATTTCATTAATTTTCATCAGCCTGGTTTGAAGTGGAAGCCGGCTTGTGTTCGCCGCATTCTTGATTGCCAAATTCCTTTTAAATGTGAACAGAGGTTAATCCTAGGTTCTTTTGGTTAGCATCCAAACGGGGTGTTATTACACGATTGTTTCAATTCTTCCGTGGATTTCTGCATGTAAAATAATCCGTCGCGTGCGTTAACGGATTTCATCCGCACGGGAAGGATTAAAAATCTAATCTGTTGCCGGCGACAAACTACGATGCATATATTTAAAAAAAATTCATGCGGAAATATGTTTACCCACTCACGCACACAACTCCTTGGCACCTAGCGAGTGATAAATGAACATCAGCGGGACAGGCTGCAGACAGTTATTCTTAATTTGCTGCCGACTTAACGCCTCGCCTGGGTGCTGATATGGTTGGTTTCTGCAGCTTTCATATTCAGGGAATTTATCGGCGTGTTAGATGCCGCGTTTTCATGCCATGGTCGCATTATTTTGAGACAAGGCACGCCTGTCGTGCGGACTGAATCGTTCAACAATTTCCAAAACTGGCCGCACACGCGAAGACCCAACAGTTAATTCTGCCAAGGACTTCCAATTTGAAAAGCGATTGGGTACCTTATAAATTGACCTTAATTTTGTTTTCTTCAATGTGTCGCGGTCTCGTTTTGGTGATTCGCGTAGGTTTCTGTTCAGTTTCTTAATTCACTAGCATTGTGATGGGCGGCTAATCAATTGATTAAATAATTTTGTCACGCTGCGAAACCATAACCTATCAAGCGCCAAAAAATCAACTTTTCAGGAGAGGGGAACTGGATAGTTTCGCGAAAAATATAGATTTAGTTCAAACGACAAGCTACACCTATTACTTTTAATTACGAGAACATGAACGAGAACGTATTGAAAAAAAGTGTTTTGGTCGAACTTTTACCAAACAGTCATATGCGCCACACGTATGGCCCCACATGCGTGTATAAACATTCAAAACACCATCTTCTCTTGTTGCAAGTATGATGTTATTCATTACTTCATTTTGACGTCCAGGTTTTAATACTCACTTCTGAAATGTTTTTCGGAACATAAACGTAGTTTCAAGGTGCCAAAGTTGAATAACCTTAATTCGTGTCCACCCTACCAAGGTTATCTGTGAGATCCGCGCGAATGATTTGGAAATGGGGGCAAGATAGGATTACTCGCATATTTAGGGGATTTTATCAAAATTCCAACAATTTTTGGCGGTTTCTATGGTCATTTTCGTATTTTCCCCATCCAATCAAGAATTAGTCATGTATTGACAACAACTTGGTAACAAATATGGATAAAACGTCTACCACAAAGCTGCCTACTACAAACTGGTGTTTCACATTAACATGTGCTATCAGAAGCAAAGATAATTTTCACTGCAAAAGGCCTAGAAGTGTCCCAATTGTTTCCTCATTACTGAAGCAGATGGGGAATGGCCCTTGCTATGTTTTGGGCTGATAAAACGTATGGGGGGGTGGGGTGTCTTGCGCATAGTACTTTATAGTTTGGTACCCTTCATATGAGCACGTCTGTGAGCACCTAAGCACGTTTATGCAACTTTGTCATTTTTAAAGCCTGTATGTGCTGGCGGTTTGGAAGTCAGATAAAGTTCATGTATTGGCTGTCAACTTGTCAGGAGTTTCGACGTCCTCCGTGCGTTTCGTGCATTTTTTTTGCGTTTAATAAAGCTTCCTGTTCAGACAGCACAAAACGTTTCGCAATCATGATGGCAGAAAGCAACCGCTATAATGCTGCTGAGTTTTACGCAGACGTTTTATCCATATTTGTTACAAATTGAGTTGTCAATAACGTGAAGATCGCATTGGGCGTTATCCCCAGTGCGAAACGTGCATTTTACTCTTCATGAGAGTAGACTCTTCATAGTAGGGCGGGCTGGCCATATTATGTAGTGAAGAGATAATAAACACGGGACCCAATACCGGTTGAAATTTATATTTTGGAGCCCTTGGATGCATCACTCATTCCATATTAATGTAGAAAATCGAATATTTTCCTTATATGCCCAAATTAGTAATGATACGAGCGTCCTAGGGAATATTTTTGGAAAAAAAACAATCACAAGTTCTAGAATATATCAATGTGCATAATTTGTAAGTGGTTAGCTAGCACTTGGTCAATGTCTCGTTATACATGTACAAGTATATAGGATGAATTCTATTCCCAGCTGAAGAAGTAACGTTCCACTTCGCAAAATAAGCAAATTCTGAATTCCATATTCCCATCTTCGGTGGAAAATGAACCAATCGCCCTTTAAATCGTTATTCAAATGCATTCTTTTAAAATTGTTCCTTCAGCTTTAAGCTCCATAGCCTTACTGCGTATCTAACAGAAATGGTCCAATGCTTTGTAAGACATTTTCGAAATTACTCAAATAGTAGAATATGTGATTTGTCTCTTTTTTTGGGGGGTGGGCAAACTTCTCAACAGCCTAATTAAGAAACGACATTGCCCAAAATTATCATTCAATATCTAGCAAGCATTGTACATTATCTAGCTCGTTGACTATAATAATTCAAGTCAGAAGTTTGTTTTTAAATTCTATTGTATCACCTTTACTGAATGTAACGGAATTAGCTGGCTATCAGATACAAAAGGAGGAAGCGGGAATTCTAAATATGTTCTATTCGTTTAGAACCAGAGCCAGAAATTGGCCAGAATGTGTGAAAGTAAATAAAGCAAAACCTATAAAAGTAAAAATTAAAAATGGTCCTATACCGGATATTTGCTAAGCATTAAGCGATCTGCCCTACGCTTAAGTAGGCGTATAGCATAATTGAGAAGGTGATTCAAAAACTGTGTAAGAATCAGGTAATAATGCTAAAGTGAGGAATGCAGGCAAAATTCATGGTTCAAATTCTTGCAGTGAAAAAATTCAAGATCATAGCACCATTCCACTCGAAATTTCCAAGAAATCTTGGATCTAAAATTGTCAAATTTCGCATTCAGTTGTCTTGCATTTTTCAACGTTCAAAAATTACTAATTTCCATTTGGAGGCGAAGTTAAGATGTGAATAGAGTTCAGATAGTCATAGTTTCTGCAACTTGTCAGAAATAAAGGACTCAGATTTTGGATTGAATTAAGCTGTCTTAAATTTTTCAATGTTACTTATTTAACTGTTTTTAATGAATTTCATTTAAATTGAAAATGTTCGAATGAGAAAAATAATTTATCGATTGGTGTAGCGAATTTAGCTTCTCATTCGCCACACTTGTGACTACTTTAAAAAATAGGTTGCCCACCCCTGGTTTAGGCGATACTTGAAATAAACAAAACATCATTTTTGATTTCGGCAAACTTGTGTGATCATGAGAGTAAACTGCAAAAGCGCGTATAATTATACAAGACCGCAAGTGCATTTAAGGTTATTGCTAGAAAAGGTTTTAAGTTTCACAAAACTTTCTCCTTAATTGTTTTCTTCAATTGTTATGCATTTTGGTTAGTGATACGTTTGACACTCGTGGCTGTTTTATCGCGGGTTCAATGGCAAGGTCTGGGGATGTAAGTTGAAAGACATGAAACGGTACGACATACGTTTGATTACAGGGTATTTGACATAAATTGTGACACTGATAATCAATCGCGCTGACGGTTTGTTAGTATGAATGCAAAATGTCTCTTGTTTCACCTTAATTAAACTGCACATGGTTTTGTGTGATGCCTCTCAGGAAAAAAACTTGTACTCTTAATGCGTCGTAGACTTGTATTCTACTACTGCAGGAAGAATTTATGAGTTTCATTCGGACATGTTCTGGTAATTATTATTTAATGTATTGATATGGATACGGTCCAATTCCACGTAGATTACTTGCGACTGCAATAAGATAATAATATGATGGCGCTTCCCCCATGTTCGTGCTCATTTAATGCGCTGACGAGGCTTGTTTTTCGACGTATCATGGCAGGGGGAGGCCCCAGAATAATAGAGCTGGTGATTGAGCACTCAAAACAAGGAAATTGATTACTTTTCTCTTGAAATGATGCTGCAACTTAATTTTGTTACTGTCTGCTTGACAACAGTAGTAGGCCAAATGTCTGGCAGACGCACACTGAGACCAATATTTTATGACTTAATTAAACGCAGTTTCTTTTTTAAAAAAAACATTAGACTGCGTATTTGCGGTTTTCTCATAGAAAGTACAGGATATTACGCCATTGATGATTTGAATTAGTTTTTCACAAAGGCTAATAAGTAGGCGAAACACTGGCCTTTATCTTGATGAATGAGCAAATGAACCGCTCAACATGGCATCGAGAAATTACTGTTAAATTGCCTTTGTTTTTGGCACTTCCCATAGTAAGCGCTCTGCAACCTTTTCCAAAAGGTGTTATTTCATGCGCCAAAACACATCTAAAGGCCAAATGTTCTAACAAGAAAATTAGTTCCACAGGAATGGTTTTTCCGACTCCACCATACGATATTCTAAAACCGATTGACTTACATACAACAATGAACGATTAAAAATACATAATGAAAAATAACGCCTTTAAATCATCTAAATTAGGTTACGTAAAAAGCGGTTACCGTTTTAGGTTTTAGTGCTTATTATCTTTAAGAAATTAGGGAACAATGCTGTTACTCTACTTCATTGGCACATTTCAAGGGATTTACTAGGCGTTAAATGGCTCACGTAAATCTATTTAGAAATAGCTATGTTTAAGCATTTTAAATACGTGTCTCTATACTGGCGAGCTTTCATTTAATGTATATCCTCTTCAAATTAAATTTCCAGATTGTTTAAATCATCATTTAGTTCCGTCATAATACGGAGGTTTAATAGAGTTGAAATTAACAAAGCCTTTCCCTTTTATGCCTTCAAATTGCCACTTAACTTGGCTCGGATGGAAAAATAAGATTTCTGCGAACACTTAACTATAATTTGGTATACTCGTGCTTAAATTATACATGTACGTGTACAACTGATGCTGTTTTTTTCTCACAACAATACAAACAAATACATGCAATATTGCTTGAATTATGATCTTATCAACGCACTTCAGTGATGTCGAAATCGAATTTTCAGGACTTTGCACAGCTACTATTAGATTCTTTTGTGGAAAAATACCCGCTATAAAATGCAGACTGATGTATGGGACAGACACTGACTTTTCAGCTACATGTAACAGTTCTGAGAATTCAGGTGTTTTGTTTGAAATACTAAGCCATTTTCTTCTTGTTTAAATCACTTGGCAGTCGACTGAACTGTAAACTAAATTGATGCGACAACCCTAATTTAGTCGTTTTTATCTCGCAATGCGTGTCCACATACATCGTTTGAATTTAGCACTTGTAAGAAAAAAAATGACAAGCAGACAGGTCTGGAAGTCAGTCCATCGAACGCCACAGCCGCTACTTAACTGTATCGCTGTCACGAGTGGTTATTTTTATTGTAATCCATAGCAGATGATCCCCATTGTGGCTGCTCATTCATGCACTCAGTTATGCCCTGTCATCATTTCAGCGTATTGTCGCCAAAACATCCATTTGGCAAGCATCTCATTTACATAAATTCTTCATTAGTAGACAGTTAAGTATGGCCTACTCCAGGACTCGAGAGGTGCATTGGCCTGAGGAATTGAAACGTTGCAGGCGGCACAGTGAACCCCTCTAAGTTGTTGCATGTGATGGGTACTCCTCACAGAATGCCTCGTTTTACAAGTTAAATTTTGCTGTTATTGATGCATGTGACGCTCAGCTATATAAACGTATCCGAACTTTTTGAAGAAGATTCGGCGTAAAATTCAATGCAACATTAAGTTTCATTAGATTATGATTACATTTTTAGAAAACGAAATGCATGTAGGCCTACATGTACGGTGCTTTGGGCGCTTTGAATTGCCTACAAAAAGATGACATCCTACTCTTTTATTTTTAAGTATTTTCTTGATGAGAAATAAATCATTGTATCCCAGTTTGAACACATTGTAAATCATCCTTGCTTTCTAGCAGCTATTTTCGAAACCGCTCAACTCTGCTGAAAACCTATAGTTTCCATAAAAATCTGTTTCATTGACCTTCTATAATGGAAATAATGTAATTTTTATTTGCAGTCTGTCTGAATTAATATAATGCAAATTATAAAACAAACTATTTATAAAGTATTTACATGTACTGTGGGTTTTTAAACCAGTTTTGTGCGCTTCGTACATTTTTTATATTTTTGGATAAAACCGACGATTTTGAAATCACCAATGCAAGTCGTCAAATTTCGCTCGTTTCTTGAGTTCAACATAAGGCTTTCATATTGCGCAATATTTGAAGAATAAAAATCATGTGTGGACCTGTTGTTACCATTGAAATTAGGAAATCAGTACTACTCAAATTTATGAAAATAATCGTTTATATGGAAAGAACATGGCTTTCAATTGTCAGCATCAACGCTAAAACTATTATAAAGTTGTAATTTTCATCGAATCCTGTTCAATGAATCAAAATTGCTCCGGATAATGGGCGCTCTGTATTTGACGGAATCTATGCAAAATAGATCCATGTTATGTATTAATGATTATTAGCTATCCAGGCAAATTTATTTGTTGACAGTTCGAAAATAATGCAGCAGCTTACAACTGCTAATCACGTTTTCACAAATCTCTCGTCCTATTGGCTGGCATTTTCACTTTTTAAGCCCCGCCACGCTGGTTTATTGATTCCGCCAATGTAATATTAAAGCCTCTCATTGGAAGGATCCATTCCCTCCACCATTCAATGGCTTTCCCAGAGATCCATCGTCGCTGAAGCATTCCAGCTCTGGATTTATGACATTTTCCATTTTATCCCCGAAAAGCGCGTATTTGTATTTTGTGAGTTTGTCGGATTTTGTAATGACTGATATTTAAGTCTGAATCGCGATGGCTCCAGGCCGAGCTGCCCTGTTGTTATACCCGGATTTGCTTATCGGATCCTTAACTAAGCATCTGTTTGTGTACGTATTCCAGCAATTTTGTTAAGTAGTTAACCCATAGTTGCTTGTGTTTTGATAGCCTTTTCAATGTTTTACTTGCTCGTGACCCAAACGAACTTAATTTTTTGAATTACTTCATAACCATGAAAGGGATGCTGGTGGAATCACGTTTTCACCACGATCACTAATATGTCATAGGTGACATTAAAAAATCTAATAGAATGGAATTTAAAATTAGTAAGTTCAAGCGAGTACCTTGCTGGTCAGGTTGTGATTTATTTAACTATTTTAGGCCATCTACATTTATAAGGCTGATTCATTGTCTAGAACCCACGCTACATCGTGTATATATGCATGCAAAAATTAGGCAAAAAAAAGCAACAGAGTTGATGATGTGTGCAGTTCTGCACCTGGGTTTGTATATACTCTTGTGGTAGTTGCCGTTTTATAGCCGAAAATGTGAGGAGGTTTGTGTGTCGATTTCATTGTTTTCAGCAAACGAATTTTTGTTTTCGGCAGATTCAAAATTTATCAGCCGTAGCATTGCGAATGTCTTGGTTTAAGTGATTGATAGTGTGAGATAACCGTAAAATATCTGCATTTTTATCTTAGAAAGGAAAAGGCGTTTTCCAAAGAAAAATTTGTCGTCTTGCAGTGTTTTTGCAAGTCATCCATTGCTCGTGTTGTAAACTTGAAAACCACTGTAGATGGATGTGTCGTGTTTACTCCTTTTAGACAATTATTTTTAGGTCTGAAGTAAACGCACTCCATTGACACCAGAGGGTTGGAGAAGCAGCAGATTTAATTTCTCAAGAATTGGAAAATGTTACATTTTCAAGCTGCTTCAAAAAAAAAGTTCTGTTTACCATGTATTTGTTAAATTATTTCCACCCAAGATATGGTATGCTTTCACTGCAAAACATTTTAGGCTCTACACTGTATATTGTTAACGTCAGTATATTGGCACGTGATGAACATTGTGTATTTGGAAGCGATTGCAGCGTGGCGAGCACGGAATTTTTTAAATTGCACAATAGCATTTATAGCCACGAAGTATTTAACAAGTACGTACGACCTTTTTTTTATTGACTATGCTTATAAATAACAATCCAAGCCTTCTTAAAGTGAAGCAAAAACGATTTCAATACACATGTATAAGTTACGAAGGCATTTTTTATTGCATTGTCAGTTTTTAATAACAGTTTACCAACAACAATCCGTGCTTAATACATGTACTAATAGAACTAATACCACATTTTGTTAGTGCGAAAAAATAAAGATGATTGCAGCCACAGCGTATATTGCACTAATGCTCATTTTAAACAAGTGACAATTGAAAGTTAGATCCATGCAATGCAGTCAAAGAAAGCTAACACTCGTTTGTTTTAGAATGATTATCATAAAGATGCATTTGAAGCATGTTTTCTTACGTAAGTAGGTTGACTTGAGCAGTTTGGAGGAAAATCATTCGTATCTCTGGTAATCTATACAATTTTGTTGCTGGTGTTTGTCCGACCATCTGTTTTGAACCTCGGAATATTTAATTGGCCATTATTGACTCGATGATCTCATAATGAATTTGCGACTTAATGATGGTCGATAATTAGTGACTGACCCTGCTGTTGCAGTAGTTAGTATAATTCTCTCGAGCAATGTATTGTCATGATCGAAAATCTGGCATGGTGATGACCTAGGGGCTTTTTTTTTGTTCCGATTATAACATCAGTGTTGCAAGTGATTGCTCACTTTAGGGGCAGTTTGCGAGGCAGCTAATTCTAATGAAAGGTAAAATTGTATTTTTTTTACGATATTTATTGAAAGTTATACGTGATATATTAGGAATTTAAAGCTATGATGTCTGGAGCATGCAGGGTTAATGCAACTGTATTCTACTTAATGGATAGCGGCTGCTTTAATGGATCTGTGTGCTCATCTCTGTTTAATGTATCGAGATCTTGTCTCTACAGTTGCCGCGTCCCGGGATGCAGAATTAAGAGTAATGACTGCTGTCTACTATAATAAGACTATTTGTCATGGCGGGTGAATGGAAACAAAAGCTCTTACTTCAATGGTTACAATGTATGCTGCTTATTCTGATGTTGGAACAAACAAACAATGGAGTGGCAGCAGCGCCATCGTGCATTTTAAATGTGCTAGTCGAAAACATGGCACATTTTAATTTACACAATTTTTTTGTTTTACTTTTCATTAACATGTCATTGAACCTCATTGAATCCTTCCGTGACTTTGGTGACTTTAAAAAAATGCTTTGTTTGTTTATTTAAATTGTTCTAAAAAGAGGCCCACTTTAAACTAAGAGCGGGAAAACAGTTTCGTAAGAGTTGAAAAAATGTACATTGGTTATTAAATCTGTCCTCACTGATTGTAATCAGTAAATTATTATGGTAATTATGTAAATCCTTGTGTATCTGACTTTCAAGAATGATTTTCCCCACTCTTTATTTATTCCACACATCGTCTGAATAAGCTGTATGCATTGCAACCATTGAAGTGTGAACTTTTATTTTCCCTTCACCCACCACCACAAACAATATTATTATAGCAGACAAGAGTCGTTACTCTTAATTCTGCATCCCGAGACATGATAAATGCAGAGAAAAGATCTCGATGCATTAGACGGAGATTAGCGCACAGATCCATTCCAGCGTCCGCTATTCTTCAAGTAGAATACGGTTGCATTACCCCTGCATGCTCCAAACATCATAGGTTTAAACTGCTGATATCTCACGCATCGTAATTTGTAATAAATATTGTAGAAAATTAAAACTTTTTTTCACTTGAGATGAAGATTTTGGCAAATCTCCCAAACCCAATCCGCCCCTTAAAGTAAAATGTGGGCAATCACTCATAACACCAATGCTATAATCGGAAAACAATATGAGAAGTTCCCACATCTTCGACATTCATTTTCGAGATGTTGCCAATTTAACAATGAATAGTTATTGGCATATGTATGTACACTAATGTGTTTTAATTAAGAAAAATGCTTTTATGATTCGAGGGTAATTATTCGGCCTGCAATTTATTGCAGTGTAGCGGAAGAAAAAGAGCTTACGTGGTCGTAGTGACCTGTCTTCGTATGAAGAACGAGTTCTCAATAGTTTTGGAGCTTGTGAATTTTATTGTGACTGGTCAAAAAGACTTCGTTGACAAAATTTATATCCCCATATGTTTAACAAAAAATGAAAGGAAAGTATGTTTAAAAAAATATAAATACAAGCCTACGCACATTGGATATAAAGTCAATCGTTTAAACTTTAAAAGAATTTAATATAGCTAGAAAAAGAAAAACTAGAGTGCAGAAAAATATATTTTTATATATGAAAAGGGATACATGTACAATTGTATACCCCCCCATCTGGATAGTCCGGTTCCGTTTAGCTAGAAATATTGATTAGGGGGACGTTTAAATTTTTCATGAAGTCAATTTTAATTTTGTGGTCCAGCGTTACACTGTAGTAAGCTTGATCGCGTGTGAATTTGCCATCTAATAATAAAACAATTGCCTATGCCGGGTGTATTTCATTATCCCACATAAAACTAATTAGCGTTTCAACTTGTCCCCCTATGTTCCCTTCCAGCCGCCTATGTGCCTACATGCAATATTTATAATATCTTCAGTTCTACAGTGCTCCCTGCATGATAACCCTCCACCTAACAATGGAAATCCTAATTACCACCTTTTCGAAAACCATTATCGATTGAGGTAGGCATTTGTTCCCATCTCATTTACCCCGCCATCCCCATCTCCGACACGACACAATCACAGGGCTGGATTTACCTCTTCAATCCCCTTGATTCTGCGAAACCCGTGACCAAAGGCCACGTGTTTCTACCCCATTACGTGCTAATGGGCGCTGCTATGTAATAAGCGTGCTTCCGTGATTTTATAGTTTTTGGTCGCCCTCGAGTTAAGGTTACTTCATATCGCCGTAATAATCGGCTTTTCAACTCCACCCTCGATATGCATTTCCATTTATGTATTTGCGGGTAATAACCCCGACATGAGTTATTCTGTCAGTATCATTTAGTGGATTTAGCATTTGGGAAAAGTGACATTGGAAATAAAAATTGCAGTTTTGATTTGGGCATTGAAAACGATGATTTATCATGTTCATAACTGAATTATAACATATTTCTAGCCTGAATTATTATGCAAAAAATAATCTGCAATATAAAAAATCTGCAATAATCTTTAATCTGCAAAAAAAAGTACTGATTTCTTTGATCGAATTGTGGAGACGTACCCCACGCGGGTGCCAATCTCTCAAACGTTTGTTTTTGAGGGTATTTGCTTCTCAAATTACTTTCCTATGAGGGTATTTGCTCCTAAAATTACTTTCTTGTTTACGGCTTGTATAAGCTAGGGTGTGGCGTTTTGCAGTCATGTGCAGTATATTGTATATCGCAGTGTAGGTGGCACGATGGAAAAGACATCTAATACAATTGTTTTCTTCTGTTTGTCAACGATTCTCTGTAATTCCGCTGGACGGCTTGGATAACAGCTCGCTACTTTTACTGGTTTCACTTTCATCTTCTGCCTTTTAAATGCTTGTGCGAACGTGCAGATGGATTTGACCTGATCGATCTGGCATAACAAATTGGTGGTGGTGTTAGAAACAAAGTGAAGGAAAATTAAAGTTTCTGACTGCCTGATTAATCTTGGCTGATTCATAAATTTTTTATCATTCAACTTTCACCAACCGATTCATTCCTTTTGCCAGTAGCTGTATAAGGAAAGAGGATTTCCCCAGACCTGGCAAATCTGGGATTGTCAGGGAAATGTCAGGGAAATTCAACAAAACAATATTACATTTGTTGCTTTTACGTACACTGTAGCTTAAAGTGTCTACTGGCATAAGACGTCATAGAGACATGATGACAATGACATTATTTGCCTTTGATTGTAATACATTCAGATTCACCTAAATGAATTTTCCTTTAATGTTCCGATTTTGAGCAGTTTGTAAGTTACAAATTTTCTGTAGCTTGATGCCATCTGATAATGAGTGTTGAAACTAATTTTAAGTAGTTTGAAACAATTTCAGGGATGAAAACGTCATGAAAAACCCTGAAATTTAAGTACCAAATCCAATAGACACAATTGCTAATGATTAGATAACACCATAGTAAGACATGGCACGCTCAGTTCATCAACTATAAAATCAGCCAATTCTCTATTTTAAAGCATATAGCATTCCTTTCATTTGCTTATGTCTTATTTTTTTGCATCTTCAGTGGTCAGTAGTTTAAAAAAAAAAAACTGTAAAAGTCAGGGAAGTTGGGTAAGTTAAGTTGATAATTTGATTTGTGAGGGATCCATGAGAACTTGTAATAGTGTTATTTTCGTTTGTTTGTTCTACGTTTGATCAGTCTCCTCTTTACTTTTCAATTCTCGATTGTTTGCATTTACCTTTTTAACTGCATGGATCAGTTTCAACCTGGTTTAGTTTGCTATTTGGTCGCGGTTTTAGATAATCTCGTCAATACCACAGCGTTCTTGGGGCTTAATTTCACCCCAGCGTGCTTCGGCATCATGCTCTCAACCGATAATCCATAAGAAACCAAATCATGGGTGATTTCATTTACCATTCTTTCAAATGGAGTGGGCATTTTCAATGCATAATTAAAGGGCCGCTACGGTTCATAGGCGGCAATCCGCCCACCATACTGTTTTACTATTTTCGACTGCCCTATTTATAAATCGTTGCCACTTTCAACTGTGCAGCCAACACGCCTGTTTCCTCCGAACAAGAACTTTTTTAGTTTGAGAGAAATGGGAAAAGCACCCTCGTAAAAGGCACGTAAATTCTCGCCTTCTCTGGCAACTATTGCATTTTGGGTCGATGGCCTTAAACGCACACCTGGCTGTTGGTTTAAATCATAGGAAGCGGTCAGCACATCTGCATGTTCGGATGTACATGTATTAGGATAACATTTTCTAAATCTTGTCCTTAATGTGCTAATAAGCAAAGGAACATCTAGTGTAGATATTGGCATTGAGGAGGATATGAATTTGCTTATTTGTAAAGCTGTTGCAGACTGGCTGTATTATGCTGCCACATTTCCAGCATTCAGTTCGGCCACTAAAACGTAATGAGAATGTCTTTCATGTACAATTGTACATGTATAAGGGGAAATTGATGATTTATTCATTTTACACCCTAGCGTTGTTCTTGTGCCTCGGCAACAGCACTGTTTGGCTTTTATTTGTTACATGACGTGATTTATCATCAACAGCAGCTCTTGCATCCTTTCCATGTGAACGAGCAATATAAATAATGGAGGTATTAAAAACCACATTAAAGATTTTTTGCATGAAAAAGTGGCAGAAATGCATAAAAAATTCTGCGCTGCATTGTACAAGTTTATTTCCATGAATAATACGCGTTTATTTCTTTATATTTAATACCTACAGTATACATGTATAACTTTGAGCAAGGAAACTGGCCAACCTAAAGGTTTTAAAATGTTTTGTTTAGCAAGTAAACTTCCATTTGAAAATCGGAATAGCTCGTTTTGTAAACAATTTGTTGCTCTTTGAAATGCGATTAATTTTACTAAAGATGAAAAGCAGAAAGGACTAATGGTAAATTTAGCATTTTTGGGACATTTGCATATCTTTACTACTGTCACTATACAGACGTGTCTGCATAGAATACAATGCAATGATGATGTTTTGCATAATTAGAAGTGTGAATCAGGCTATTCGATTACGAAATTCAAGAAAAATGTTTAGGTGCATTTGAAAGTGCTATAAATTGTATACAAAATGGGCTACTAAGATTTTAAATTGGATATTCATTTGCTGAAAACATATTTGTTTAAATACGTATAGATGGACCATTTTCCTTACTTTTAATTGTATTTGGAAATCAATATTTATTAAGAGACTTGTGAATTTATGAAGAACTTATCAAATGCGAAGAAACTCGTTCTGTTGCCTAAAATCAGGGGATTGCCCTTGGCACCTAAATGAATACAACTGAATAAACTCTTTTGCTTGATTGGAATTACATTTGGGATCATTTTGCTCGGCATTAATGGTTTGTTCTTTTGATAATTATGGGTTTATAATCATCAAATATGTTACAGGTTTTTATATCATTTTATAGCGTAAGTTTGGATAGATGGATTAACTCCTTACCATCTGGTATTTTAATGCTTGAAGTATACTGAGTTGTGTTCGTGGTATTCCTGGAAGCACATTGGCTACTTTTGATTACTAAACTATTCATCCGAAGTATCCATCATATAGTAAAGTCTTCACTGTATGAAAAAAAGACGAATTTGCGTGCTTGCATTTGTGGAGATTGCAGCCGATTTAAAGCAATGTGACATTATCTTCGCTTTTCTATGATAGACAAATTGTCGACCTTGTAGAGTTAAATTTACTTCATCTTGCCACGTGCATTTTTTCATCAAGTATAGCTTCCACTTAATTCCTACCAAAAGATAGCTCGGGAGTACAAGTTTATTGAAAGTAGCTGTCAGGTTGAATGTTGCTATTAAGAAAAGATTTTGGCCTTAAAATAGCCACCGTAACTGACGATAACTTTTCTGTTAGCAGATGTAAGACTACATTCATGTATACACTGTACATGCGCTGTATGCCATTTATATACTTGTATATGTACGCTTTTATTTGGGGTATTTTTGATTTTTGTTTATGTAAATAATAAAGGCTGGTCACAATACATTGAAACTGCATACATTTGTACGTTACACAATGATGATTTATATCGGGAGTGATAGGAGCAGTTATTAACGGTATTATGTTAGAGCTCATATAAATAAACACCTAACATGTGGGGTATATATATTGTTTTCAAGTGCATTATACTTCATGTATATTCAGTTTCAATTCGTTGATTTTTAGCGATACCACCTGGATTGAGGTTAACCCGGAAGCAGTTTGCCTCAAGTTGCCACTGAGGCAAGTTTCGTTCGAGTGTATCGCCAATGAGAGTTAGCATTGGTTATCAAAGAATGATTGACTCTCCGGAAGAAATCTTATTTCGGTGCAGTAATGGATTTGTCTCATTGCAGAATTGATATTGAAGAAATCAAATTGAGCCAAGCCATATTCATCATAAATGTTACTTAACCTACTTTATCCTAAAATAAAACATTTCTTTGTGCCAGACAGTTGACATCCCTGACTATTCGGAGTATTTATATTATTTTGTTTTGTTCATCTTTGCAATTGGGACGAACGTGTAATGCCATAAATCGTGCAAAAAAATGGATGAGTTTATTAATCATTCGTTCTTATTAACATATTTTCAAACTCAGACAAACAAGCCTTTATAGTTGCCATTTCAAAAAATTTCATAGTACATGTACATTTATGTACGAAAATACCTGCACAAACAACAACACCTATAATGAACGCTTGTATTGAATTAGTTTATGAATATATTTCATCAGATTGTGATAGACTTACATTAAATCATTTAATGATAGCAGCTTCAAAAACACGCTTGCAGTAGAGCCAGCCGCGTTGGTCGTCTGACTTTTTTCTCGAATCTATAAATGTCCATAAATTATTCACCACATTTAAAGCGTTACATAGATTTACGTACGAAATTTAGTACCATCTGAAATGCACGTTCGTACTCGAGTATGTGCAATATGTTCTGTAACTGCATACACGTACATGTATGTGTTTGGACGTAGACCCTGTAAATATATTCAATTTTTCATTAGTTCATCATTTCATTTTTTTAAATTATTATTACTGTTGAAAAATCATCAACCGTAAACTGCGTTCTGCAGCATTTATAATCAAATGTAACGTCATTGACGCATTTTCGGTGGTATTTGCACGCATGATGATCCATTGCATGCTAAATTTACCGGAGCCACTCGCTTGATTGGCTCACAAATTGCCGGTTTTCCAAGTAAATACCTTAAGCCCACTCTAGTCGTTTCAAGGGCAATTTCATCGTGATGTTTTAAAAACAGAAAATGTTCCGAAGTTGCCAGCTTCGTCCGTCGGAAGTTTTGTTAACACGAGGTTAGCCCCCTCACCGGTGCGCTGAAGATCGTAACCATTTCAAGTAGGAGTATGAGAAAGTAGTGAAGGACAATTTGGAAAGCGTACAGATTATGACGCTGCGTGGCTTAACTGGGAAGCGGGTGACGAGCTTGGATTTTGAGACCCTGAAAATGTAGGCGAGCTGTTTATTTTTTCTGGGCGGCCGTGGCATTTGCCCGCTGCCACCGATCATAATGCTGGAAAAGTCGCCTAATCGCCAATCAAGATTGCTAAGTTGTCGATCTAATGGCGTCCACGACAGCGTTGAAAAAAGGATGTTCAAAAGTGCTATTCGCGTGAGTGAGAACGGCGTTTATTTTTGGCTCCCAGCACATAGGCGTCAAACATGGAGGCTGCACCTTGGAATGTGAAATTGCTTCTAACATGTGTGATGGCGAAACGGTGAGTCCGGATAGTGATGAGGAAGAGGAAGAGAATGAGAACGAGGACAGTGAGGATAATGGAGATGGTGAGGTTGATGCAACTGATGAGGATGACCAGACTGATGAAATTGACAAGGCTGATAAGGATCTCGTGGTTGAAAAAAATGTGCCTTGTGAGTATATCGTGACTGATGAGGATATCTTGCTTAATGAGGTTATCGTGGCTGAGAAGGATGGCGAGGATGATGAAGGGGATGACAAGACTGATCAAGAGGAGGATGTAACTGATGACGGAAATGAAGCTGAAGAGCATATCTTGGTTTACAAGGATGTTGGAGCTGGTAATGTTAGACTGGTTGACCATATTATCGCTGCGAAAGATGATGAGGATGAGGAAGATTATGAGGATGGCGAAACTGATGGAGAAGATGACGAGGATGACGAAACTGATAAGGAAGATGATGAGGATGACGAAACTGATGAGGAAGATGATGAGGATGACGAAACTGATGAGGAAGATGATGAGGATGACGAAACTGATGAGGAAGAAGATGAAGAGACTAATGAACAGGGAGATGGAACTGAAGAGGATGTCGTGTTTCACAAGGATGTTGAAGCTGCTAATATTAGCCTGGTTGATAACATTATCGTTGCGAAATATGATGAGGATGAGGAAGATGATGAGGATGACGAAAGTGATGAGGATGAGGAAAGAGATGACGCAACTGATGAACATCAAGATGAAAATAATGACGAAGATGAAACTGAAGAGGACGTCGGGGTTCACAAGCATGATGAAGTTGGTAATGTTAGACTGGTTGATCATATCGCTGCGAAAGATGATAAGGATGACGAAACGGATGAGGATGTGGAATATGATGAGGATGAGGAAGAAGATGGCGATGAGCAAGATGAGGAAGAAGATGAAGAGACTGATGAACAGGGAGATGAAACTGAAGATGATGTCATGTTTCACAAGGATATTGAAGCTGCTAATGTTAGCCTGGTTGATAACATTATCGTTGCGAAAGATGATGAGGATGACGAAAGTGATGAGGATGAGGAAAAAGATGGCGCGACTGATGAACAGGAGGATGAAACTAATGACGGAGGTGAAACTGAAGAAGATGTCGTGGTTCACGAAGATGTTAAAGCTGATAATACTAGAGTGGTTGATGACATTATTGTTGCGAAAGAGGACGAGAATGAGGACGATGATGAGGATGACGATGAGGACGATGATGAGGATGACGAAGCTGATAAAGATCAGGATGAGGATGCGGAAGAAGATGATGAGACTGATAAACTGAAGGATGAAACTGGTGGCGAAGGTGAAGCTCAAGAGGATGTCGCGGTTCACAAGGATGTTGAAGCTGATGACGTTAACCTTATCGATAACGTTATCGTTGCGAAAGATGATGAGGATGCGGCAGGTGATCAGCATGACGAAAATGATGAGGATGGGAATGAGGATGAAGAAGATGATGAGGATGACGGAACTGATGAGGATGAAGAAGATGATGAGGATGATGGAACTGATGAGGATGAGGAAGATGATGGGGATGACGTGGCTGATGAGTATGCTTTGCCTAATAAGGTGGTTGTCGTGTCTAATAAGGACGACGAGGAGGGGGAAGATGGTGCTAAAGACGGAGATAAAGCCGAAGAGGATGTCGTGGTTCACAAGAATGTTTTAGCTGATGAGAATGAGGAGGATGACAAGGATGAGGAAGATAATAAGGGCAAGGATGAGGAAGATAATAAGGGCAAGGATGAGGAAGATGATGAGGACGAGACTGATGAGGATGCTGCGCCTGGTAAGGTGGTTGTCGTGGCTGATGAGGAGGAAGAGGAAAATGAAGATGCTGACGAGGCTGATAAACCGGAAGATGCCGTTAATGACGGGGATGAGGTTGAGAATGTCTTGGTTGATAAGGGCAGCGAAGTTGATGATATTAGCCTGGTTGATGACAGTATCCTTGCTAATGAAGATTTGGAAGATAATAAAGATAACGAGATTGATGAAAATGTTGATGGGACTGAGAAACAGGAAGATGATGCTAATGCCAGGGAAGCAGCTGAAAAGGATATCGTTGCTAATAAAGATGTGGAAGACAAAGAGGGTGACAAGAATGACGAGGATGTGGAAGATGATGATAATACTGATGTGGATGTAGTGCCACGACAACCACCTTACCATAAGATGGTTATCGTGGGTGATGAGGATAATAATGAACACGAGGATGACGCTAAGGATAGAAATGAAAAGGATGTCGAAGCTGATGATATTAGACTGATTGATAGATCTATCGTTGCTACTGAGGATAACGAGGCTGAAGTGCATGAGGATGAGGATGGGAAAGATGATGAAGATGATGAACAGGAGGATAATGCTAATGACGGAGATGAAGCTGAAGAGGATATCGTGCTTCAATGTGATATCGTGGCTGATAAGGTGGCTGAAGCTGGTGTTGCCCTGGTAGATAAAGTTGTCGGGGCTGACGAGGATGATGATGAGGATATTGGGCCTGATGAGGTTGTCGCCACTGATGAGTATGACGAAACTGAGGAAAATGACGATGCTAATATGGATCAAGCGACTGATGAGGAGAATGATGATGGAGATGTTGATGAAGATTACGATAACGAGGAAGACGATGACGATAGGTAAGATGCTGTAAAAAGAAATATCGGATGAATGGTTATAAACTGGCATATGCTTGAATAGTGGCTTTTTGCGTTAGACCATGTAGGCCCTACGATATGTTCGTAGTGTGATAAATAAGTCACAACACTGTACTCACGTTTGAGGAAATTAAGACAGTTTTTCTGTTTTTGGTGGTTTGGTAGGTAAATAGGCCTTCTCGTTGTATGCATACAAAAAAAAACAAGTTTATATAAAGCCCAGCCCGGAGTAGCTCAAATTTAGTTCAACTTAATTTTTTCTTCTTGTAAAACTTTACCTTATTCAGGTACTGTTGTCTTAAGGCGGCTGGTCTATTGGATAAGAAGTGCACCAATCCTTTTTATGAATCAGCAGCAAATGTATAACTCATCAAAAACTGTTTTCTACTTGGGGTGAATCCTGACAAAAATGCATTTGCTTTTAATTAGCGACTTCCAAGTTACACGTAGTTTATTTGTGTCTGCTCATTTTTGGCAGCAAAACTGAAAAATGGCGCCCAATTTCTTATATATTTGGCATTGAAAATGGAGAAAGTATATGTTATCTCAGATTATTTTATTAATCAGGACAACATTGACATGTACTGTTATCTGAGCTGAGTTAAGAATATCTGAATAGAGTGATATTTTATTTTTCTCTTTTATTGACTTTCCAGTTTTAATTTGTTAAATCTTAAGACAAGAGTGTTGTACAAGAGAATGCAAAGGTTTGCAACCGAAATAATATGAACATGTTGTGGTGTAGCTCGGGTATTACTTCGTTAGATATGTTGGAAAATGTTATCTTAGACGTATGTAATGAATTTTGGTTGCATTGATAGGAAATTTAAGGCATTACCAAATGGTGTAAATATCTGTGCGCTGTTATGTAATGTTGGTACAATATGTGTTTTTTTGAACTTAAATATTTAGACCTCAATCTGCTATGTTTCAAATAATTTAAACGGTTAAATACAGTGTGTTGTGTAAATACAGTGTACAGTGTATAGTGTATTATCATTGTTTTTGTGTGCGTGTAACATGTAGGTTTCATTAAATGGTTCCTATTGGGAGAATGTTGGAACCTAAATAGGAATTTGTATGAAACCAGAAATTCCCATATAATGGCACTATGTTCCAAAACATCTCATAACTAGCAATGATGTAATTTACATGATGATGAGTGGTATGATAAATTTATGGGTTCGAAAATAACCCATGCGACATCGTCTCAGGTTTCCTTGTCACGCGCGTTAGAAAATCTGAATTCCTGTCCAGTAAACACAGCATAGTAAATTACCTTTATGTAGAAAGTTTGTCACAAACTCTGCAAATCCCTGTCTAATTATACATGTACATAAGGATTGTGCATAAACTGCGTAGCTGTGCATACTGTTTTGCTCAACTTTAATAGCGAGATAGGTTTGAGTTTATCTAAATCACACGGATTTATTGCGAGTGAAAGCTGACAGTGGAACGCCAACTCGGAGTATTGGATTTCCTTAAGATTAAACATAAACAGAAGAAACTCTGGAATGAGGAATGAGAATTTAACAGCATCAGCGCGTCATACATTTGAACTGTTGATGTTTACTGAGTTAAAATTGGTATTGTTGCACAAACATTGACTAGCTCTCATGTTTGAAGACTTGATTCATGGTGCATTTATAGCGAGGTTTCTAGGAATGCTAAACGAAGCTCGGTGTAATGGATTTTGCAGATCAAACAAGAGCAAACGATGCCAATTAAATGAAGCATTAAAGGGAGTGCATTTTAACACTGAAGTTTGGATTATTCCTGCTCATAAGATTATCACGCTGAACAAAGTGGTGAACGTCTTGAATTTCAATCGTTGACAGCCATGTCAAATTGCATTTTTTGTATATGCCTAGAATAATCTTATCCTGAGCGAATAAATACAATATTATTGCCCGATATAGCTCCAGTCACGCTGGTGTGGGAAATTCTTGGATTTATTTAACACCAGTTAATCCATCGGTGTCCATCCTCTCTTCATTTCTCTGAACAGCGCTACACCTGCGCTTATCTGGTCACTTTTGGGTAAATGAAAGGAAATTGGTATCTTGTAAAGGTTCTAATACCCCATTCCCAGTAGTAATCAGAGCACTTCAAAGCAGAAGGCCAAGGCTCGCGTTTTCTTTTCGGATCAGAACATCTCCTGCGGAGAGCAATTGACTTGTTTTCGTCAAAGGTGAGATTTCACACGTTCCTCTCATCCGGGCTTAAATCTCTTACGTGTGTTACCCAAGCTAACTCTCCAGCTAGCATCTGTATTTACGCTCAGTTCGGGAGTAGCTGTGATTTTCCACTTCCCGTATCCTGCACGCGCCAAAACACGTTGAGGTGCAGTTTTATGGGTCTGTTTTCAAGTGCATTTCGAGAAAACAGGATCAAGGATTTTCAGCTTACATAGGCCCTTGCCACACCCCTACTTTTACGACATGTGTTTGGCGTGACAGTTTCATGGGAGCGATGTACGTCACCGAAGCGAACATACGCCTCGTCATAGATGGCGCTCGTGTTTTGAACCATTCCAGGATGTTGAACGCAGTTGAAATGTAATGCGTGTAGTGCGAAATATTAAGTGTGCTCGTAATGTGAATTCATAATTCTTGGCAAAGCTGGCAAATTTAGGTTAGCAGGAATCTGACTACGAAACAGTTCCTAACGCAGGAACAATTTAGGATAAGAGCAGTAATATACACGTGGAAGGGTTGTTACTTTTTAATCAAAAAGTTGCAATTGACAATGGTGGTTGACATCTTTTCCAAACATTTCAAAATTGGGTGCAGTGTTATTCAATGACTTGTTCACAAAGTTTAATATGTAAGGTTTTTTTTCAGGTTTTTCTTCAGGTTTTGCCCCCTCAATTATGAGCTGTAACTATTGATAATAAGGAACAGCATTTTCTTCTGGGCGTGCAAACAACAACCTATATTTAATGCGATCTCTAGCCATATGCCAATGCATTTTTGTTACTTATTTCAAATTGACATTCCCCTTATTAAGCCCGGATTAGTGATTTCGATTGAATTCATCTGGCTGGAACAAACCATTCTATCGAATGGAAAATATGCTCCGACTCGTCTAGCATGATCTATAAGCAAAAACCGATTAATCTGCATGTAAGGTTCGTAAAGATGGCGCCCGACTACATTCACCTGATCTGCACGCGATTATATGCATTGGGTTGATACGATTTTATCAACAACTTGCAATTGACAGTGGTGGTTGACACCTTTTCCAAGCATTCCAAAATTATGTGCAGTGTAATATGTAATTGATGAAAGGATAAAAGGTAGAGGAGACCTAGTTAGTTGTTGCGTAATGGAAACTCCAGGTGGGAGGCTATCCGTTCAAGGATCTTAAATAGTTCAACGTCATTGCACTAAAACCAGAACTGAGGCCAGTGACGTTTTGTTTTTGAGTCAATAAATATGGTTCTATAGCCTTGAGAAGGGTCCCATCCAATCACCTTGAGCTTGGACTGATGTCATTGAAATTACCTTCATGCTATCAGCCGCTTCTGTATCTCCATCCGAGCAATGCATGTAAACATATACACGTATACTTCGCTAACGTGCATGACGTCCATGGTCTTTATAACCGTTTGGTTTTTGGTACAGCGTTATTTTAGGCTATTCCTCAAATCGCAGTTGATCGCCATGAAAATTCAGATTTATTTGGTTTCCATTTGTTGGCTTTTTCCTTAATTGGTGTTATTCAGAAGGCTGATGCGAAGCCAGTTCACAATCGTTTAATCGCATTAACTTGTTCCTTCTGCCCCGGTGGGGATTTAATTAAATGGTGCACGTTATTGTACTACAGGAATAACCTTAATATGCAATATGGAGAAGAGACGTTAGTGGTGATGGCAATAAAAAGCTTTTTTTTTGTTTGCCCCGCATTACGTAAAGATGGATGATTAAATTGCTCGGCTAGTATTTATCCGTGAAAAGCAGTGGGCTCATGGCCAACGGATTCAATGCTACACGTGCCACACCTATTTAATAAAATTAAGCGTGGGTGATGCTAATGGACAGATGGACAAACTGGCATAATCTATAGAAAGGTGTGGCTCGGGCGACCTCAATTTACAGCACATACAGCGTAATTCGTTCAGGTGAAGTGGCATTCTAATTAAATCTCGTTTTGAAAAAGCCTTGAAACTCAAAAATCAGATAAAATGGGTGGGACGAATGTCCCAAGTGCATGTCGTCATGAATTGAATGCTACCTTTGACCATACTAAGATGGCAGCTAATCTGATTCATTAAGGCTGCGGTAATTTTAATTATCTGGAATTCAATATTTTCATGCCATGGAAAATTTACTGACGTCTTTTTTTCTCATTTTAGCCATCAGTTCGAGGAGAATGGGTTGGAGGTGGACGAAGAGGATAACTACAATAACAACTGTTGGTCCGAATACATCACGATGACCAGTGAAGACCTTTTGCAGCCTGGTCACGTTGTCAAAGAGCGATGGAAAGTGGTCAGTACCTTTATTTTGAAACTTTCCAAATGTTAATAAGAGTGTGTGGAGATGTTTGGCAGTCCGAGAAATGTTGATTCCCTGTTCAAGAAAGTTTGTTTTTTCTGCACATCTGCATCGGCAAGGGATTTCACAATTGGTCATAGGTTCTCAGAAACCTGTAAATGTTAAGCACAAACGTAACCTACCCAAGCGCACGTGTAACCTTGGAAACAGTTTGACGATTCCACACTATTACGTTTTTCTATATTCGTCATTTTCAAGGTTATGAGTATTACTGTTTTGGCAGAATTGGAAATGCCATACAAGGTGGATTATGTATACAGGGTACCTCCAGACCTGGAAAACATGGAATTGACTGGGAAATTGGACAGACATGGAATAGTCGGGGAATAGTGATTTATTTTATTCAGTCTTACATTTGATTTCGCGTAGCTTTAGGCGTCTACTGAGATAAAATTCATTGAAAACTCATGAAATTAATTTCTGGTCAAAATAAGATGTTTACGTTATATATATGAAATTATTTGATTTTCATTAATTCACTAGGCAGCTTAGTGCATTCAAATTGATCTAAAACGAGTTGCAAATCAAATTTCGCTCCTTTGATGCCATCTAACTGGGCATATAATGTTACCCTTTGGGATCAACGTAATGGGCTGAAATTACGTATTTTAATGACTTTTTAGAATTTTAACGATATGGAAAAGTTTGGAAAATCATGGAATTTATAGTACAACATCCAGTAATACCATTGCTAGTTAGTTGTATTAACACCAATGTCTAGACATGACACTGTCAGTCCTGCTCCTACATGTACATGTATAGTATTAAGGAATTCGCCCTTTCTGAATCATTTCATTTCTTACATTGCTCACATCATATTTTTGCATTTTAGTGGTCAGGGAATTTTGTTTAAATATGGTAGCTGGAAAAGCCAGGGTATAGTCAGGGAAATTAAACATTCTACTTCTATATAAAGATACTGCATGTAAATTGTAGACTAAATTCAAAGTAGTTTCAGAGGAACAGTTGGAAAGACAGAAATGGAAGTGATATTAAAAACAAGATAACTTCAATGAAGTTGCATCCGAAAATTATTCTGACTGTAACCTCATTGGAGTTCGATTTAGTAGACGTTTAACCATAAAGTGATTTATTTAAAAACTAACTTGTTTCCGTTTTAAATATGATTTCAACCAAATCAACCGTAGCATAACTAAATAGCATTACTCACAATTTGTCACAAGAGACGGCGCAGACATGCAGTATCTGGCCTACGAGAGATACACCATTGCAAAAGGCCTGATGGTGCACATTAGAACGCTTGTACTAGTGTTCTACACATTGTCACGAATATATCCGCTGAAAATGTTCGGAAACAGGTGATAGTCACGTAACTACTAACAAGTTCCGGGTTCAACGGAATTGCTGTTTGTAATATTAATGTTTAATGTTATTGATGCTTCAACCGTGGTAACGTCATATGGACGTGCGACACAAAGCTCGTGTTTTCACAATTAGTCGTGACTAAGATAGGTGCTGGCTTGTGAAACAAACTATCGTTTCAAATTCCCAGTGGTACCTAATTGAACGTCCAACTTTCGTGATTAGAAATGGATTAGATATCCAACCGTGCAAGGTGGCTAAGGGGGAGCATGCCCGTCTAGCATTCGGGAGGTTGGGGTTTGAATCCCTGGTCGGCTATCTTAATTGTGGTTTTCGTGGCTTCCACAATATTTCCAGGCGAATGCTGGGATAGTACTTCAGTAATCAGCCACGACCGTGCTCTCTTCCCAATCAGTCCTTTTAATTGTTTTAAATTTGTAATTTTACTTACGTGTAAAATTTGGATTAAACGGATTGACCTCTCCCTCCTTTTCCACATGACCTTTGAGGCATATTTTTCAAATTTCTTAAGTTTTTTTGTACACAAGCGGGACATTTTAAATTATAAACCAAATTTGTAACATTAGTTTACGGCCAATTCTACCTTGGGAAAAATAAACTTGACAAAAATATACGAGTAATATTTTTTCTTGGTGGGCATACTTTCGGCTTAATGCCACGGTTAATTAATGGTTTATGCTTGTAAAGAAAAATCCTAGTATTTGTATTAAGATACGATTTATCATAGATTTGAAGAAATTATGTAAACATGGTATTGAAGATCATTATCGGTATCACAATTGGTTGATTTAAAATTGTTAACCTGGGGCACTGATGGAGAACACGATGAAGGTGTGTGTGAATTTAAATTTTTGTTTTCGTATGCAACTTTTTTAATGAAATATATAAATAATCATCTAATTTCTTTTTGGGATTTTGGGACACCCTCTATAACTAACGAAGGGTTTGAGGAAGACAACGTTGCATAACTGTTGCGAGATAGCTGTTATCTTAAATAAGGTTACTTTCCTTTAAATTATCTGCTACTCTCCTCAAAAGGTACTGATATTTTTGTAGTGGTACTGGAAAGACTGCGTTTGTGGCTTCACACTGCTTGTAGCAAACTAGGCCACATCTGCAGAGCGGCACATAAATAAAACATACTTTGGGAGTTCAATCTTGTTGCTGATATTCAGCCCAGTTTGTAATTTAAACTTATGACCGCGCACTGGAATTTAGATTAGGAGCCAGCAAATCACGTCCAAACTGACAAATTTGCGTTACAGTTTCGTTGCTGCTCCACTGGAGTTGGCCGGACGATTCGGGGTTCCAAACCCGCTGACTGCTGGCCCAGCTGCCGGCCTGCTATTCGGAACGTCCCACTTGCATCGGCCATCTTTTTCGTTTATTTTTCCAGGCTCTGTTTAGCGTTTTTTTTGGGTAAAGAATGGCTTATCTTTCGCCCGTGGCCTAATGGGTTGCAGACGCTGGCATGGTTTAACGGCCTGCTGATGTAAAGAGTTAGTTTCACAAAGCGATTGTGTGCCGAAGACGAGGAACACCTGGATGCCATGGCAGCCGTTTAGGTGCAGGGGTTGACGTCAAGCAATAGGCGTAGGTTTTAGATTTGTTCGTAGAGAATCATGTATGTGAAGTCATATCGAGGTTGAACGTCCGATGGTGCTTTTCAGATCTTCAGCAGCTGTTTTGATATATTCCATGTCCAAATTTGTGAACAATTCATCAAATAGTTGTTTACTTTACACTCAATATCGTGATAGCCGTGAAGCTATCACGCGTTTAACTTCATGAGATACTCTGCCAAATCTTTGGCCAGCAGCGTAATTTTAAAACTTCTGCCTATAATTACTGTTAATCATCAATTACATTTACACAGAGCTTTGCATCACTACACTGTAGCGTGGTGAGGATTTAAAATTGGATCACAATTGACTATGACCAAGTCAATTAATTGCGCGCAGAACGTCTGTGAATGGATGAAATTTGATCTTTTCAAAGACCAATGTGACCAGGAGAAAATTTAAAAACAGGAAGATAAAGTGAACATATAATTGTAATAAATTATAACAATATTATAATAAATAATTTAGTAGTAGTGCATTAGTAGTAATTACACGGCATAGGACAACCACATATACACCAAATAACAGTTTTAGCAATTATACTAGGTAGTTGAAGCAAAAATGGATAATTGTTTTAATGCTGGGCATCCTTTTAGTCAGTTGAAAGTACGTACCAAACTGGAGGAGGAATATAACATTATTTTTCTGAACGCTAAGCAATGCTTTTGTGTAATGTACATGTTGTAAGGTATGAGCTGGCCCCAACGAAAGTAAGATTCAAAATTCTTCAAGTTGTATGACATTTGAGGCCACTGACTTATTTTTCATGTTTAAAGGCTGAACGCCATCGCACTATTTTATGAACCGTGCATTTGTCTATACATCAAAGCACCGCATCTAATAGACGCGGCATTTAATAAGTCCAATGGCATGATCGTATTTTCTCCATTAACAATCCAATTTTCGCATAGCCAGCTATGATCACAGGCAATTCCCCTGCCCACTTAGGCTATTGAACTCATTGGCGAACGCTTGTTGATAGCTTAAAGCTTCATGGCTACTTGGAAAACAAGTCGAATACCAATGAATGTTTGAAAAGCTCATTCCAAGGGTTTATGAGGCAGTTGTTTGCAGGCTGAATTAAAATTAAACTTTAGTTTACCGACGTGACTAGCACTTTCTTTTGCTGTAAAGGAATCTTCAAGAATACGTTGCATCTTTCGAACAGTTGAAAACTAAAGTAGAATTTAGAAGGAAAGCATTAAGCCCAGCCCAAAAGGATGGCCACCATGCAAAAATAAATTACACATAATCGCTAAATTTATTTACTCTAATGTAAAATTGATCGTACACCAGGGTATGAGCTTTACTTTATAATTTCAAAATGTCTCACTTATTTATAAAAAAAGCAAGAAATTTAGAAAAAAAATTAGAAAAAAACTAGGCGTCCCTGCATGACATTCTTGCATTGCGGGGTTGCATACATTTTTTTTAATTAAAAAAAATTGTTTAGAAATCATAAACCAAACTAAAACTAGTGTACGACGAAATCTATAAATCTATAATGCATTGGTAAAATTAAATTAGCATTTATTATAAGTTTATTTTTTTTTGCATGGCGTGCAGCGTTTGGCTCAGACCTAAAACATGTAAAAAGAGCAAATAAAAATTAGTTATTTTTTGATGGCATTCTGGGAAGCAGATTCCCCGAGCGTCTCATTCCCGGAAAAATCTTCCCGCTTGGCATTTTTTCATTTAATTCTCGATGAGTGCAGGTGTGCTTTTAAGGCGGTGAGAAGACCCGAGCGCAAGCTTTTGAAAGTGAACTGGGGCACTTAGTAGCATGTTGATTGCATCATTATCGTACCGAAGTGCCAATTGAAGGCGAGATGACATATTGGGTGAAGCGGGGAGGATGCAGGAATGGTTCCACATCCACAAACTACTTCACTTTTCTCTTTTGTCCTACTTTGGATATTTTTCTGCTTTATTATTAATTAGCTCTTCGTTATCAATGGTGACATCAATCGGTTCGGTCCCCGACGTCAAAAGAAATTGTTCTGGCACAGTGTGAACGCAGTAAACAAGGGATTCTTGTCAACCGTGTCGTGGCACATAAGTCGGAAAAAAAAATTAACCTATTCAGGCTAATTGCGCAAAAGTAAATGGAAATGGCGTGTTCAGTCCCAGCTTCTTGTCTCTATCTGTTGACCTCAAAAATAAATGTGCTGCCAGTCCCTATTATTTCGTTTTATAAATAAACAGGACATTTTAAAATAATATAAATGTTTTATAAATAGACGGGACACTGCCATATAATGTAAAATTGGAAAGTACCAGCTGACGACCTATTCTACATGGATAAAATGTATTTGTCATTGCACGCAGTGCAAGAATGCCACCAGAAATAATGAATTTAAAGCGTTTATCCTTAGAATGCTTTTTTTGTATGGAAATATAACGAAAGGTATGATTAGTGATTTTTTTGTTTGAAAACCATGATGTGTAGTTTAGAGTTTATGTAAATATCAACAATGCCTAGAACGCCGAAGGCGAAAGGTCCTGAAAACCTTAATAATGGATGTTAGATGTATTTATTTTACAATGTATTAAAAAAAATCTTATTAACGAAGGAAAAAATAACGTGGTCATAATAACATATTTTAATGGAATTTTGCGTGAACAATTTTAACATTTTAACGTAGATTCACCACTGCTCAAAATAACATTTTCAAATAATCAATAAATAGCAATTGATTGAGGAAAAAGCTCGCGCAAATCCATTGTAGAGATTCTCAATATAGAACAACTTTAAACTTTCATCATGTCGTTAGAAGCATAAGCATAATACAAATTTAACTATAATTTACGGTAATTTAAATAAAAACTCGATATTTACAATTTTTTTAATTATTTGATTTTGTTTGTTTTTGAAAACAAGTTTCACAGTTTCTCTACATGAACTTCACCTTATGTTGCTATTTATTGGAGGACAGGTGAAAAACACGTTTGTTAACTTTGGTCAATCTTAAAGACATTTTCGCCACTAGATGATTACCTTCCCGATTTTACTACAAGCGCAATTTTTGTACATTTTTCTCCTTTAATTAAGAAATAATTGACATGAAAATATTGCTAATTTAAAGGGAAAGAATCCATGCAAAGCCGGTTCGTTTTATTTCGCGCTGCATTTTAAGTCGTCTTCTTATTGCGCTAAAAGATTGATTGGAAAATGAATATTTTCAATATTAAAATAAACTCTGGGATACATTTTTTTCGATTAGAACATAATTGTGGTCGTTTTTGCATATGCTTGAAGACCATAGCGCTACTTTTGGAAAAAGAATAAAATTGTACGCTTTAAAAATAAAGTGTGATTTATACTAATATACGTGTACATATTTATCGAATGTAATTTTTTTTGTCTTTAAAACGTTGAAAATGAAATCGCTGAACATTTTTGCAATGTTTGAGGTTATTAATATATTCAGCGTGAGCCCCATTCTTGGTTCGGCGTTCTTTATCTTGAACTTCAACTTACGGTATGTGCAGAATAGTGAAATCTGAAACGTAACTTTCTTTACAACAAAAGCTATAGAATTCGATCCGGTTGCAAGGACTTGTAGACTCCTTCCTGGTTGTGAAAAGTAGTATGTATGTATTCCTGAAGAGAAAACGTACAGAACAATTATTTTTTATGGCGTAGAAAGTTTCAAGCACACATGGCCAGAGCGTACACAAGAAATGCATGCATGAAGGTCATTTTCAACTTGAACAATACGGTAATTAGGACGAACTGGAATCATATAGGTCTTAAATAAGAAAATGCTTTCATCAAGAAGGATATTCGAATAAAGGCCAAATAATCATTTACAGCGATTGCTTTGATGTAAAACTATCTACATTGTCATCATTCCCTACTTTCAGCTCAAGAAGATTGGTGGTGGTGGGTTTGGAGAGATCTACGAAGGTTTAGATCTGGTAACCAAAGAATCCGTGGCTCTGAAACTGGAGTCCGCCAAACAACCAAAGCAGGTTCTCAAAATGGAAGTCGCTGTCTTGAAAAAGCTACAGGGTTGGTATTGACACTGGATTTTCCTCGTTTTTCATCTTCGTGCAACACAATCACTTGCTGGTTTCAAATTAAACAGGAAAAGATCACGTGTGCCGTTTTATTGGCTGTGGACGCAACGATCGGTTCAATTATGTGGTCATGCAACTCCAAGGCAAAAACTTAGCAGAGTTAAGGAGAAGTCAATCCAGGGGAGCCTTTTCCCTCAGTACTACTTTACGGCTGGGACACCAAATACTTAAAGCAATTGAGAGCATCCATGAAGTTGGATTTCTGCATCGTGATATAAAGCCAGTAAGGCCTGGAAATCCTACGTTTACGCTAAATGTTGGCACTTCAAACGAAATGGCCAAGTTCAATGTTGATCTTGTTTCCAACAGTCGAACTTCGCCATGGGACGCCTCGCACACAACTGCCATAAGGTGTACATGCTGGACTTCGGACTGGCCAGGCAATACACGAATGCGAGTGGAGAGGTCAGGACTCCTCGACCGGCTGCCGGTTTTAGGGGAACAGTGCGCTATGCATCAATTAATGCTCATAAAAATAAGGTAGGCATGCACTATTTTGAAATATTTATAGCATGCGAATTAATACGCAGTATCAAATAGAAATTCATCCAGAATTACTCTTTTTAAAATTTCAATTGGCATTATCCACATGTGGTGTTTTCGCTTTACCTGTATCAGATATACCTTTGTTTTTTTGTGCCAGAGAATAGTGCAAAATGTCAGTTTATAAAGATGTTTTACACAAAAAAGCGAAAGTAGTGCAATATTGGTTTTATCAGCAGCAGTTGTAGCGCAGTAAAGTCAAGTTATGCCCGGAAAGGATATTGCCTCAATACCAGTTGTCTAAACATGCTATTTAATTTCACTTTGACTATAAATAGTTTTCTTATTTCTTGTTTTTAATAACGTATTTATTATTTAATTTTTATATCATGTGGCCCTTGGGGGAAGAGGGCGAGTACATGTTCCTGAATCCCTCTTAGTGTGTGCTATTGATCATGTAGATATCTGCTTCTGAAGCACATATCAACATGTATACGCATTTTACCATGAATGGCTTTACAATTGCCCAACATAGCTTTGTGCATTTACAAATAAAATGCATCAAATGTTTCTAAACCTTCCATCCCAGTCATAATATTCGGATACATTACTTATTCCTGGCACATTTATCAGTTCTCACTCATCCAAATTCAATATTCTTCTAGGAAATGGGCAGACACGATGACCTTTGGTCATTGTTTTATATGCTAGTCGAATTCGTCAACGGGCAGCTTCCTTGGCGAAAAATCAAGGAGAAAGAGCAAGTTGGTTTGATGAAGGAGAAGTACGACCACCGTCTGCTTCTGAAGCATCTGCCGTCGGATTTTCGCCAGTTTTTAGACCACGTTTCCCAGTTAGAATATATTGATCGGCCAGATTATAATATGCTGGCTGGCATCTTCGAGAGATGCATGAAGAGGCGAGGTGTTAAAGACACTGATCCCTATGATTGGGAAAAACCTTACAACGACAATTCGGTTACGACCACAACCACCACCTCAACAACAGTCATTTCAAGACCCCTCGGCCCAACGGGGTTTGTACCTTATTATTCATTCATGCTGTCATAGCTGAACTCGTATATTAAAATCAGATCATAGGTACCTAATTAAACCAAATTACACATCCCCGCATTGGATGGCATTCACATTAACAATATCTTTCTTTCAAGATTTTTCAAGTGTTTTTGAAAATGTCAAATACCTGACTCAAAATTTCACCTTCAAACAGGCAAAGCGCATCAGTTACATGATGTATAAATTTAGCCATCACAAGGATGCCCACCTAGCTAAAAAAATATTTTTACTACAGATACTTTTTAAAAATGCTAAATTTGCTGTATTTTCTCAAGTGTCTTTCACTAGTTTTCCGTTATATTATATAATTTCAAAATGTCCAGTTTATTTATTCAATGCAGGGTCCAAATAAGGGTTAAATCACACATGTCGTTTTTACATTGAAATCATCGAAACGTTTAATGGCTAATATGTTACATGTTAATTACACGAAATTACGAAATTACAGGGCTTAATTACACGTTTATCTTTCTACAGGGCGCCACCAAGTTCCAACATCATTGACAACATGTACGACGACGTCATCGTGCCAAGCTACCAGGACAACCTGGAGAACTACGAGCCAGACGGTCCGGAAGTCGGGCGGAAGGAATACGACCGCGAGTTACGCCGACGCCACCGCCGTGACGCCTACATTCAGGACGTGGGCAACAACCACACCGGAACCGACGCCAAGGGCAATAAGATCATAGAGATCGACAACAACTGCAATGCCAACGTCATCCACTACAAGACACTGGCATCTGTGGACAAGGACGCCCTGCTCTGTGTGGAGCTGAAGGGATCAGGTACGGGATGCGGTGGACACCACAACGCGGGCGGAGATGGCGTCGAGCACGGGAAAAGACGCAGTCGAAAGGATGTAGGTGAGAAGGACACGGAAGAGCAAAAGGATGAAGACTACGAGGAGGAGTACGAGGAAGATGACGAGAAACTGGGAAAAGATGGTACCACTGACAACCACGTGCGCACCGGGTCTGCCGATGTGCACATGCGTGCTAACAGCGGAGGTGGCCGTTCCAACCGCAGGCCTCGGTCCAAGTTGCGGGTCAGCCGGTCCATGGAGGTCGAAGGTGGTGAAAGCAACGTGGAACTGCCCAGCCCAAGGGTTAGAGAAATGACAGAGGAAGGCAGCTACTGCTCGTTTGAGGGCGGAAAGCAGCACCAGGGGGACAGTGGAGGACGTCCAACGTCTTGCGGCACCCCTCCGGTCGATGGCAAGTACGAGAAGGATCAGAGTATCGGAGGTGGTCCGGGTGGAGGAAGCAACTCTGCCGGACGCAAGGACCACAAACACAGGCGCTTCCACCCATCCGGAAGGACCAAGTACCACCGGGGGGACGTGTCCGTCACCCAGTTTGCCCTCGCGGAGGACGATGCCGTGTCAGCGCTCCAGCAGATCACGAAGGGCGGTGGAGCCATCACGCTTGTATCCCAGTGGAAGTCGCAGTTTGACGACAGCGAGGAGACCGACCACGAGATGGAGAACGCCCAGCTCCAGTCCCCAGAGCACAAGCAGGGGAAGCAGCTGTCGCCCAACGATCAGGGCGGGCATCCCCTCGGGTCCATGACGGTGGAGAAGCCAGAGTCCGAGAAGGACAGCTCGAGCCGAGGCCCACGCTCAGCCGGGGGTCAGGCCAATCACGTCGTCGTTGCTGTTGTGACACCGACATCAGGTAGGTGTTTGTATGAGGCCTGGAACAGATTCATGTCATGCATGGTGTTCTGGGTACTATTAATATTGAGAAACTCAATTGTATTTCATTCATGGCTCCTGAGGCTGAGATGAGGTCACCAGTCAGTGCAGCGGATATATAAGAATTATAGAATAAAAATTTTAGTTTTAGAATGCCATGTATGGAAATGGAAAGCATACAATTGATGTGTGTATGAGGGGGTTGATGTATGGTTACAGATGTAATTTTCTAAAAAAAATTTAGAAAATTACGTAACCTCCCTCCCCCTCACACCTAAGCGAACAAATTGAAGCAAAAAATGCATGGGGTTAAATGAAACGATTTGCACACGTCGGTGTAAATCTGTTCCATTTAACCCCAGTCCTTTATGTTCGCTTCAAACAGCTTCAGTCAGATTCACACGTTTTGTTCGTTTCGGGGTGAATCGGGTTTAAGGACTGTTGGGTACATTTGACTACTAGGGGAAGATGGTGGAAATGAGTGGTTGCATAATTTACGTACATGCCCTAACATTTTTTAATCTCTGATTTGCAGCGGCTGCTCCTGCCACCGACAAACGCCGCGAGTCCCGCGAAATCAAGCGCGACCTGCTTCTGAAGATCTCGGAGGAGTCCAAGCAGGACGCCGGTAACAACGGTGTCAGCAATGCTTCGCCCAAAGCCCCTAGTCTCTCGAACGGCCACATGAATGGGCACTCGAGCTCTCACCACTCTCCCCCTCCTCCTCCGCTGCCCCCTTCACCTACGTCGATGCCTCCCGCCCAGCCTCAGCAGCTCGCCAACGGCGCCAACAAGCAGCTGGACTACCTGAACATAGACTCGGACGCCGATGCCATATCGGCTGGCATCCCCAAAGTGTGGAGCATGCCGCAGCTTTCCAACCACATTCGACCGGACCTTCAACCTCCTCGCCTGCAGCAGGCCAGCTTCGATGAAATCGTCTACGAGGTCGACATGACCAGGAACGTGGCGGTCAAGCAGTCGCCGCCGCAGTCGGACGACTCGGACGGCGTCCGGCCGCCCCTGGAACGCCTGAATTCTCAGGAGAGACGCCAGTCTTTGCCCTCCATTTCCAGGCTGTTTTCTGCGGAGGCCGACACGCCCTCACTCCAAGACGCCAATGGGTCCCAGCCTTCCACCGGACTCCCACAGCCTGTAGCGCTGGAATTCAAGCTCGAGATGAGGTTCGACACGCGGGGGGGCTTGACCGTCACCAGGGCTGACCAAGGGGCGGATGCGGATGCACACCACGCACCAAAACTGCAAAATTCTAGTCCACAGCACCCTCCTTCCACAAACGGAGAAGCGCTCGTCAGGAAGCTGTCTTGCCCCGCTACGTCCGACGAGATCTCAGTGTACTATGACGCTCCCCTAGCGAGGGACGACCTGATGGGTCGGAGGACCGAGCCCCTGGAGCGCATCAGCGACGAGGGCGAATTCGAACTGGAGTCGAAAGAGGAATTCGACACCCCACCGAAGGGAGAGGAGAGCCTGGCGGTCAACGACCACGGAGGATACGGGGCCAAAACCTCCGTCATAAGCCTGTCGGATCTCTCAGCCGCGTTTCTGAAGTCCAGCATGTTGAGGCCCCAGGGAGGCACCCCCGTCAGCAGCCGACAGGCCACGCCCCCACCCACAGGCAGTCACATTGCCAAAATTCCGGATGGAACTTCGCATCAAGTCAGCAAACTGATGCCCAGATCGTCGGCGAGCGAGCCAAAGCCAAAAAATGATGCCAAATCTGGACAGGCAACGCCAGTAACTTCGCCAGGTGAGAATTCAGCGGCCAAGAACAACACGAAACCCACCCACATCCAGAAGCCCATACCCGCCAACGGCTGCCCCAAGCCCGAACTTAAAACTGCCGCAAACGGGAATTCCAATGCCAAACTCCCGGTTTCACTCGCGCAAGTCCCCCCCAGCCGCAGCCTGAAAGCTGCCCTTGGCACCAACCCCGAGCTCAACGATGCCCAGCCCGTCGACGACGGGAGCCTCCTGCCGCCCCCGCCCCCCGAATTCGCCGCTCCCAGCACCAAGGACACCAAGAAATCGCCCAGTATTCTGAGAAAGCCTGCCAAGGCCGAAACCGTTCCGAAAGACCCGCAGCAGCCCGTGCGGCCCCCCACCCGGCGCGAGAAGTCCACTTCAGTCTCGGCCGAAGCCGACAAGAACAAATCCGACGGCCGAAGCGCCAAGAACGCGGCGCTTTCAGCCTCTTCAGCCAGGAAGGAGCAGGCCGGGGACGTCAACGGCGCTCCCCCGGCCAGTCCGCGCAGGCTCAAGCGCAAGAGCTACTTAAAGTACGACGAGGTGATCGCCCCCGGCAAGGACGACAAAGCCGTCAAGGGGATCGGGCAGGCCATCAGGAGGAGCATCACGGCTCCCCTCGCACTCGACGAAAAGCGTGAGGAGAAGGAACGCGCCGAAAGACCGCTTTCAGCCGAGTACCACCTCAACTACCACCGCAGCTCCAGCACCGAGGACGGCGGCAGCGGCACCAGCAGTGCGGGGTACACGCCCGGGATCAGGCGCCGAAGGCAGGGCATCGAGAAGTACGTGAACGAGGAGACCGACTCCAAGCTCCGCTTCCGGAGGCGCAGGTCGAGCGGGGGCTCCGGCCGGGCGCTGCTGTTCTACAGCTCGGAGGAGGCCAAAGCACGGGGCCTGCCCCGCGGCAGGCACCCCACGCCCGGCCCGGGACCCAACGAGGAGTCTGGCAGCAGCGACGCCAGGGATTCGTCCGATTCCCCACGCAGCCTGGACCCGCAGCTCCTGCGGGGCGTGGGCCACCTGCGGGGAGGCTGCAATGCTGCTGCTGGCAGGGCAGGTCCCGAGGAAAATGCCGGCGGCAGTCAGGCGGACTCCGAGGGCTCATCTCCGGCCCACTTGCCGCGGCCTCCCACTGGGGAGCCACCCTCGCACGGATGCGTCGCTGCTAGGTGAGATAAACATTTTCTCGGTTCTCGCTCTAAACGAGCTTATTGTTGCCCTGGCAGACCATGGTCGGCAGAAAACCATGGCCGATCGCTATTGTTATTCTCAAGTAAATGCAGCTGAACGGTGCCAAACCATAAGGTCGTAAGTGCTCCCTTTCCCCTCTTCTCCCGCCCCAAAAAAATGCGTTTTTGTCATCTTAATACATTGTAGACGCCATTCCCCGGGTTGGGACACCCCGAGGCCTTGTGGAGTGGAAATCGGCTGTGCCACCAATACAACGTAATGCTAATGTGAAACATCCATTCCTACCAGTCAGCACCTGACTATTTCTTGACTAATGGAAAACATGTGAACATAACAAACTGCAGTTCTTCGGCAGTTCATGATTTCATACTAGATTTTAAATCCAGTTTGGCTAAAAAATGTCGAGGCTAGAATACCGGATTTCTAACCCAATTTTTCAAAATTTTCGCCGATGGCATCCATAAGAAATGAGAAAAATGGGTGTGCCACTGCTAAGTCTTGCCATTACTTTTAAATACTGTATGCGAACATGAATAATGCGTATTCAATTTTAGGCCATGAAACCACGGCAGTATTCCGAAAAGATTTAGAATTCAGAAGTGAACTTTAAAACCTGGAGACTGGACGTCAAATGACAGCAATGCTCTGTTGCCATACTTGCCACTCGAAATGAGGGCGCTTTGAACATTTATTGGTGGTGCAATACGTGTGGTGCATACGACTGTTTGCAAAAATTTCGACAAAAACGCCATTGTTTAACTAGGTTCTCGTTTCCGTTTTCTTAACCACACGTTAATTGTGTACAACGTCTGAACTTGCATGTTGTCGTTTGAACGAAATCCTATTAGTGCTATCTATGTCAGTGGTGACCAACTCATTCAGCTGGCGGGCCACTTTTGAGTTTTCAGAACAGTCCGCGGGCCGCATCCAAAAATTGCACACAAAGTATTCACTGTTCGTTTTTTTTTAATTTTTGAAATTTA